>JAWPHD010010331.1:0-94778 GCA_037043455.1 Cyrtodaria siliqua
AGCTGTTTGGTTCAGTATAGATCAACTGCATTCATTCGGACTTTCTATAAATAGTGCCTGTGCTGCCTTTCTCTTTACTAATCACGACCTCCAATATAGAATCGGAAGTTGTACCACTAAGCCACCACCGCCGGCACATAAACTGCGAAAGCTAAGGGGTCTGACAGATTGCATGTGCATTTTTACGTAGTTACGAAATTCGTCTGTAAAGGATACGAACCCTTTAGTAGTGCAATGTACTTCATGTTTAGTGACTGACCTCTTCTACACTCAATCACTACACTTCACTTGTGCAATGACTGAACAACAGCTTGGGGTTCTATGATTGCACCTTCTGAAACACTGAACGGGGAAGTACGTACATGAACTTTCGTCTGTTAGTGTGTTTTTTAGTTTTTTTTCTGTAGTTTGTTTTGTTTTGTCGCACGTACCCTAGATTAGTGTTATCTTTGGCTGCAACTGCTGTGGTTGTTCAGTACAATTATGGATACATCATGAGATTTTTCTAACTTGTATGTTTGTATATGGTTTCTAACTATGTATGTTTGTATATGGTTACAACTATGTATGTTTGTATATGGTTACAACTATGTATGTTTGTATATGGTTACAACACTAACTATGTATGTTTGTATATGGTTACAACTATGTATGTTTGGTATATGGTTACAACACTAACTATGTATGTTTGTATATGGTTACAACACTAACTATGTATGTTTGTATATGGTTACAACACTAACTATGTATGTTTGTATATGGTTACAACACTAACTATGTATGTTTGTATATGGTTACAACACTAACTATGTATGTTTGTATATGGTTACAACACTAACTATGTATGTTTGTATATGGTTACAGCACTAACTATGTATGTTTGTATATGGTTACAGCACTAACTATGTATGTTTGTATATGGTTACAGCACTAACTATGTATGTTTGTATATGGTTACAACACTAACTATGTATGTTTGTATATGGTTACAACACTAACTATGTATGTTTGTATATGGTTACAAACACTAACTATGTATGTTTGTATATGGTTACAACACTAACCTATGTATGTTTGTATATGGTTACAACACACTAACTATGTATGTTTGTATATGGTTACAACACTAACTATGTATGTTTGTATATGGTTACAACACTAACTATGTATGTTTGTATATGGTTACAACACTAACTATGTATGTTTGTATATGGTTACAACACTAACTATGTATGTTTGTATATGGTTACAACACTAACTATGTATGTTTGTATATGGTTACAACACTAACTATGTATGTTTGTATATGGTTACAACACTAACTATGTATGTTTGTATATGGTTACAACACTAACTATGTATGTTTGTATATGGTTACTATGTATGTTTGTATATGGTTACAACACTAACTATGTATGTTTGTATATGGTTACAACACTAACTATGTATGTTTGTATATGGTTACAACACTAACTATGTATGTTTGTATATGGTTACAACAATAACTATGTATGTTTGTATATGGTTACAACACTAACTATGTATGTTTGTATATGGTTACAACACTACTATGTATGTTTTGTATATGGTTACAACACTAACTATGTATGTTTGTATATGGTTACAACACTAACTATGTATGTTTGTATATGGTTTACAACACTAACTATGTATGTTTGTATATGGTTACAACACTAACTATGTATGTTTGTATATGGTTACAACACTAACTATGTATGTTTGTATATGGTTACAACACTAACTATGTATGTTTGTATATGGTTACAACACTAACTATGTATGTTTGTATATGGTTACAACACTAACTATGTATGTTTGTATATGGTTACAACACTAACTATGTATGTTTGTATATGGTTACAACACTAACTATGTATGTTTGTATATGGTTACAACACTAACTATGTATGTTTGTATATGGTTACAACACTAACTATGTATGTTTGTATATGGTTACAACACTAACTATGTATGTTTGTATATGGTTACAACACTAACTATGTATGTTTGTATATGGTTACTATGTATGTTTGTATATGGTTACAACACTAACTATGTATGTTTGTATATGGTTACAACACTAACTATGTATGTTTGTATATGGTTACAACACTAACTATGTATGTTTGTATATGGTTACAACAATAACTATGTATGTTTGTATATGGTTACAAACACTAACTATGTATGTTTGTATATGGTTACAACACTAACTATGTATGTTTGTATATGGTTACAACACTAACTATGTATGGTTGTATATGGTTACAAACACTAACTATGTATGTTTGTATATGGTTTACAACACTAACTATGTATGTTTGTATATGGTTACAACACTACTAACTATGTGGTAATGATTGTATATGGTTACCAACACTAACTATGTATGTTTTGTATATGGTTACAACACTAACTATGTATGTTTGTATATGGTTACAAACACTAACTATGTATGTTTGTATATGGTTACAACACTAACTATGTATGTTTGTATATGGTTACAACACTAACTATGTATGTTTGTATATGGTTACAACCACTAACTATGTATGTTTGTATATGGTTACAACACTAACTATGTATGTTTGTATATGGTTACAACACTAACTATGTATGTTTGTATATGGTTACAACACTAACTATGTATGTTTGTATATGGTTACAACACTAACTATGTATGTTTGTATATGGTTACAACACTAACTATGTATGTCTGTTATGGTTACAACACTAACTATGTATGTCTGTATATGGTTACAACACTAACTATGTATGTTTGTATATGGTTACAACACTAACTATGTATGTTTGTATATGGTTACAACACTAACTATGTATGTTTGTATATGGTTACAACACTAACTATGTATGTCTGTATATGGTTACAACACTAACTATGTATGTCTGTATATGGTTACAACACTAACTATGTATGTTTGTATATGGTTACAACACTAACTATGTATGGTTGTATATGGTTACTATGTATGTTTGTATATGGTTACAACACTAACTATGTATGGTTGTATATGGTTACAACACTAACTATGTATGGTTGTATATGGTTACAACACTAACTATGTATGTTTGTATATGGTTACTATGTATGTTTGTATATGGTTACAACACTAACTATGTATGGTTGTATATGGTTACAACACTAACTATGTATGTTTTTGTATATGGTTACAACACTAACTATGTATGTTTGTATATGGTTACAACACTAACTATGTATGTTTGTATATGGTTACAACACTAACTATGTATGTTTGTATATGGTTACAACACTAACTATGTATGTTTGTATATGGTTACAAACACTAACTATGTATGTTTGTATATGGTTACAAACACTAACTATGTATGTTTGTATATGGTTACAACACTAACTATGTATGTTTGTATATGGTTACAACACTAACTATGTATGTTTGTATATGGTTGGTTACAACACTAACTATGTATGTTTGTATATGGTTACAACACTAACTATGTATGTTTGTATATGGTTACAACACTAACTATGTATGTTTGTATATGGTTACAACTATGTATGTTTGTATATGGTTACAACACTAACTATGTATGTTTGTATATGGTTACAACAACATTAAATGTATCCTTTGCTAATTTCTCTGAATGTGGACTTTGGTGTTAGAGATTTGTTTTGATGGGATGTACTTTTATTTATTAAGTTTTCTCCAGCTGTCCTTAATACAAAGATACGAACGCCAAATGGAGATGGCATACTTGCTACCAGACGCCCCTGCAACTATATACATTGCCTTAGTATACACAGCTCGGGAAAATTATGCAGGACCCTACTCGTTTCTATACTACTCCGCACCAATCCAGTTGATCAAAAATAATATTGTGTCTATACTATAGGTCAGATTATTTTAATCTATTCTCTCCTTTTATAAATAACTAATAACTAAACACATTTCAATATCATTAAGCAAAGTCAGACGAAACTGGACAGTAGTCGTATTCTATCATGGAATATTTTATTTTTCTACATATTTTGCTATCTTGTATTTTAGTTCAAGTAGCTCTTCCATGTTTTTATCCAGCTTTCGTTGATTATAATTCATTTCAGCCACCAATCCTTTTCGTTTATTGACCTGGCTATTTTTTGGTCTCCATAACATCTATACGAACAACTACCTCATATTCTACTTGGACCTGCTTGCCTTCCATTATTTTATTTTTTTCTATACTTTTCGTCGGTGTAACTGCAAAAGCTCGCACGTCGATTTTGCTACTTTTCATGAGACACTTATAACTGATTAAAAACAAAATTAATTCGATTCTTTGGAATTTAAGAAATGAAATGTGTTCATGTTTGTGTTAATTTGAACTTAAATAAAAATAAATGCAATTAATATGGCTAAATAGGAGAATTACGTAAAACTACGAAATAAGACGTTTTTTCTACACTTTCGACCATTTTGTTCAAATACGAGATTTTGCAACTACAAATTAGATATAGGCAATGTGCCTTATTTAATGAGGAATGATACAATCTGTTACATTAATCATGGGAATGGAGTATACTAAATCACAAAACGGGAAAATCTTAAACAGTAATTGTTTATTGCCTAAAATCATAAAAACACAGAAATTTCCAAACGAAACTATCTCATACAAAGCCATTATTGGCTAACTACAATCAGTAAAATAAATAAATAACAAAAGACACTTCAACCTAATTGATTAATTAAGGAAGTTTACTTTTTAAAATAAACTCCACACAACTGTAAAGTCAATTATGAAATTACCGTCAACGAGTAACAACACTTTACCGAAAGTAAGGGTAGACACTGATGACATATTTTATCTATAACCGTTCATAGAAGTCTAGTTTACAACTTGTTTCATAATCAAACATTGCAGAATATCTTTACAAATACATGGTTTATTGTAACATTCGTCTATGGGAATACTGGTAATCATGTACATATCTCAACATATTAAACAAATTGCTGTACTGGTATTCACATACATACCTCAACCTATATATAATACAGTATTCACCTATATATATCATACTATACATAATACAGTATTCACCTACATATCTTATACTATACATAATACGGTATTCACATACATATCTCATACTATACATAATACAATATTCACCTACATATCTCATACTATATATATTACGGTATTCACCTACATATCTCATACTATACATAATACGGTATTCACCTACATATCTCATACTATATATAATACGGTATTCGCCTACATATCTCATACTATACATAATACAGTATTCACCTACACATCTCGTACTATACATAATACGGTATTCACATACATATCTCATACTATACATAATACAGTATTCACCTACATATCTCATACTATATATAATACGGTATTCGCCTACATATCTCATACTATATATAATACGGTATTCGCCTACATATCTCAAACTATACATAATACAGTATTCACCTACATATCTCGTACTATACATAATACGGTATTCACATACATATCTCATACTATACATAATACGGTATTCACCTATATTTCTCATACTATACATAATACGGTATTCACCTACATATCTCAAACTATATATAATACGGTATTCGCCTACATATCTCATAATATACATAATACGGTATTCGCCTACATATCTCATACTATATATAATACGGTATTCGCCTACATATCTCATACTATACATAATACGGTATTCACCTACATATCTCATACTATATATAATACGGTATTCGCCTATATATCTCACACTATATATAATACGGTATTCACCTACATATCTAATACTATATATAATACGGTATTAGCCTACATATCTCATACTATATATAATACGGTATTCACCTACATATCTCATACTATATATAATACGGTATTCACCTACATATCTCATACTATACATACTACGGTATTCACATACATATCTCATACTATATATGATTCAGTATTCACCTACATACCTCAACCTATATATAATACGGTATTCACCTACATATCTCATACTATATATAATACGGTATTCACCTAAATATCTCATACTATATATAATACGGTATTCACCTACATATCTCATACTATACATACTACGGTATTCACATACATATCTCATACTATATATACTACGGTATTCGCCTACATATCTCATACTATACATACTACGGTATTTACCTACATATCTCATACTATACATAATACGGTATTCACCTACATATCTCAACCTATATATAATACGGTATTCACAGACATATCTCATACTATACATAATACGGTATTCGCCTACATATCTCACACTATATATAATACGGTATTTGCCTACATATCTCAACCTATACATAATACGGTATTCACCTACATATCTCATACTATACATAATACGGTATTCGCCTACATATCTCACACTATATATAATACGGTATTCGCCTACATATCTCATACTATACATAATACGGTATTCGCCTACATATCTCATACTATATATAATACGTTATTTACCTACATATCTCATACTGTACATATTACGGTATTCACCTACATATCTCATACTATATATAATACGGTATTCACCTACATATCTCATACTATACATACTACGGTATTCACCTACATATCTCATACTATACATAATACGGTATTCACCTACATATCTCATAATATATATAATACGGTATTCACTTACATATCTCATACTATACATGATACGGTATTCACCTACATATCTCATACTATACATAATGCGGTATTCGCCTACATATCTTATACTACATATAATACGGTTTACGCCTACATATATCAACCTATACATAATACGGTATTCACCTACATTTCTCATACTATACATAATATGGTATTCACCTACATATCTCATACTATACATAATACGGTATTCACCTACATATCTCATACTATACATAATACGGTATTCGCCTACATATCTCATACTATACATAATACGGAATTCGCCTACATATCTCATACAATACATAATACGGTATTCACCTACATATCTCATACTATATATAATAGGGTATTCACCTACATATCTCATACGATATATAATACGGAATTCACCTACATATCTTATACTATATATAATACGTTATTCACCTACATATCTCATACTATACATACTACGGTATTCACATACATATCTCATACTATACATACTACGGTATTCACATACATATCTCATACTATATATAATACGGCATTCACATACATATCTCATACTAGACATAATACGGTATTCACCTACATATCACATACTATATATAATACGGTATTCACATATGTATCTCATACTATACATAATACGGTATTCACCTACATATCTCATACTATATATAATACGGTATTCACCTACATATCTCATACTATATATAATACGGTATTCACCTACATATCTCATACTATATATAATACGGTATTCACCTACATATCTCATACTATACATACTACGGTATTCACATACATATCTCATACTATATATGATTCAGTATTCACCTTCATACCTCAACCTATATATAATACGGTATTCACCTACATATCTCATACTAAACATACGGTATTCACATACATATCTCATACTATATATAATACGGTATTCGCCTACATATCTCATACTAGACATACTACGGTATTCACCTACATATCTCATACTATATATAATACGGTATTCACATACATATCTCATACTATATATAATACGGTATTCACCTACATATCTCATACTATATATAATACGGTATTCACATACATATCTCATACTATAAATGATACAGTATTCACCTACATATCTCATACTATACATACTACGGAATTCACATACATATCTCAACCTATATATGAGACAGTATTCACCTACATATCTCATACTATATATAATACGGTATTCACCTACATATCTCATACTATATATAATACGGTATTCACCTAAATATCTCATACTATATATAATACGGTATTCACCTACATATCTCATACTATACATACTACGGTATTCACATACATATCTCATACTATATATAATACGGTATTCACCTACATATCTTATACTATACATACTACGGTATTCACCTACATATCTCATACTATACATAATACGGTATTCACCTACATATCTCAACCTATATATAATACGGTATTCACATACGTATCTCATACTATACATACTACGGTATTCGCCTACATATCTCACACTATATATAATACGGTATTTGCCTACATATCTCATACTATACATAATACGGTATTCACCTACATATCTCATACTATACATAATACGGTATTCGCCTACATATCTCACACTATATATAAATACGGTATTTGCCTACATATCTCATACTATACATAATACGGTATTCACCTACATATCTCATACTATACATAATACGGTATTCACCTACATATCTCATACTATATATAATACGGTATTTACCTACATATCTCATACGATATATAATACTGAATTCACCTACATATCTCATACTATATATAATACGTTATTCACCTACATATCTCATACTGTACATACTACGGTATTCACATACATATCTCATACTATATATAATACGGTATTCACCTACATATCTCATACTAGACATAATACGGTATTCACCTACATATCACATACTATATATAATACGGTATTGGTTTTTGTATTATATTTACACGAGCATATTTGTGTTTTATTAATATTGCCTACTGATGCTGCCTTGTTGGTTAGGGATTAGATCATGCCGGGGATTTCTTTATTTACGCTGTCCTGTTTTAATGGGATGATAGTAGGGTAAGTGTGAGGTCTGGCACACGCTAGAACCGGTTTAAACCACCGGTGGCCTTTGTTGCCACTGATCGTTCCAAGGCGGTAAACCTATTTTCAACCCTTTTGTGATGTCTTTTCCATTTTTTATTACTTTTGAATTCTCGTTTGTCTGTTTGCGTGTTTGTTTTTGTGTTTTGTTGTTGATTGTCGTCCTTAAATGCTGCTTTCCTTGTCCGATATTTGTATCTTTCTTTGTACTGATCATCCCTGCAACGTTTCGTTGAAATCCAGAAGAGGGTTCAAGAGAAATAGTCTAGATGAAGTTGGTGTAGTAAAAAATTTAAAGGGTCATAACTCAGCCGAGAGTCCTTCAAGCGGAACATAGTGACGGTATGCACAACTACGCCTGGTACTGATCATCCCTGCAAAGTTTCGCTGAAATCCGACCAGAGGTTCAGGAAACAAAGTTCGGACAAAGTATGTATTAAAACCTTTAAAGGGCCATAATTCTGCCAAAAATCATTCAACTGGAAAACGGTAACGATATACATAACTAGATTTGGTACTGATCATCCCTGCGAAGTTTCATTAAAATCTGGCTAAATGACTAAATGAAAACCCTATCGTCTTAATGAGGCAAAATACAGCAATTGAACTAATCAAGGGTCGTAACTTACGTGTTACTAGCACGATTTGGATGGTTTTCAAACTTGTCTCAGCTTACATTAATATTAACAATCTGTGCAAGTTTGATAAAGATCAAATAATAAATGAAAGTGCAGGAGTGTTCACAAGGCAGAACATTTCATTTTTCAGAAAAAAACAAGGGCCATAACTCTGGTGTTACTGATCCAATTTGACTGGTTTTCGAACATGTCCAAGATTTCACTTGTATTAACAATCTATGCAAGGTTTTGAAGATTAAACAATAAATGAAGTGCTAGAGTGTTCACAAGTCAGAAAATGACATTTTTCAGAAAAAAACAAGGGTTATAACTCCGGTGTTACTGATCCGATTTAGCTGGTTTTGAACTTGTTCGAACCTTCATTGATATTAACAATATGTACACGTTTGGTAAAAATCAAATAATAAATGGAGGTGCTAGAGTATTCACAATGCAGAAAACGGCATTTTTCAGAAAGACAAGAGGCCCAAGAGGGCCTGTATCGCTATATTGGCTATATGGAGTCTTTGATGGGGAACACGACAACAACATTCTCAGCTAGGTTTGATACTGATCATTCCTGTCAAGCTTCACTGAAATCCAGCTAGGGTTGAAGGAAAAATTGTCTGTATCAAGTTTGTGTATATTAGGCCACATTCAACCAGAACACAGCGATTATAGGCACAACTAGGCTTGCTGATGATGCCTTGTTGGTTAGAGATTAGATCATGGCGGGGATTTCTTTATTTACAATGTCTTGTTTTAATGAGATTACAGTAGGGTAAATGTGAGGTTTGGTGCACCCTAGAACCGGTTTAAATCCCCAACGGCCTATTTTGCCACTGACCGTTCCAAGGCGGTAGCCCTATTGTCAACCCTTTTGTGTTTGTGATATCGTTTGTATTTATTATTACTTTTGCCTTCTTGTTTGTTTGCGTGTTTGCTTCTGTGTTTTGTGGTTGGCTGTCCTCCTTGAATGTTACTTTCCCTGTCCGATATTTTTATATTTCTTTGCTACTCCTCAACCCTGCCAAAATCGTTCAAATTCGGCCAGGAGTTCAGAAGAGACTAGTCTGGATAAAGTTTGCATATCAAAACCTTTAAAGGGATATAACTCCGCAAAAATCATTCAACTGGAACACGGCGATGACATGCACAACTAGGCCTGGTACTGATCATCCCTACAAAGGTTCATTGAAATGCGGTAATGTATTCAGGAGACTGACAACGTATTTACTCCTACGATATTAAAAATAGTTTCAGTGCATACGATGTACATACAAGTATGATAGCAAGAGAAATACAGTGTAGGAATACTAGGTCAGTTTTATCTATCAGTGAGATTTTCCACAGTCCAGTGCAAACAATATAGTCAATTGTTTTTGGTAAATACAGACTAGTTTTGTCACCAGCCTTATATTTCGTTTGGTTTGCTACATCTCTCAATTTCAACCTCTGAAACTACTTTCTAACTCTATCTAGAAACATTATAGACTTCACGATCGAAGCAGGCTCTGTCAGCGGTCCAATTTATTGTCTAAAGTAATTTGTAAGTACAGTATGTCTCAGTCATGAATAAGTAAGTATAGTATGTCTTAGTCATGAATAAGTAAGTATAGTATGTCTCAGTCATGAATAAGAACTATATACTACCATTTAAATGCTTGTACTCCAATAAAATGGATTTTTTATAACAAGAACAGTTTATCTAAAGAGTATCAATTTATACATATATATTTATCCATTACATAATTCACAAAAAATATCATGGTCACATCATTGCATTTTATAAAACATGCATTTGTATACATACGATATCACATATTATTACTTTAGAATATTAGTGAGAGCGCTCTAACTATATATAAATTGCATGCAGTAATTCGGTTTGCTAAAGTTTTAATTCATAGCTAGTTTTGAAACATATGTCGGAGAATTGTCTCTCTTTTATATTTTTAGACTCAGGTGGCTATCATTAATTCCCTTGGGAGGAATTACTGTCAGCTTCAATCGATTTTATGACATGTCTAAACCCTCGCTGATAATAGTAGCCATCATTTATATAAAAATGTTATCATGCAAGCAAACCGAATCATCTGTTAATTTGATATTGGCACACAAATATATTGCTAATGATCTTTTGTGATACGAGGTATATCAAAATGTTGCCATATAATTGTCTTCTGACGTCTTAAAAAAGGAAAATAATTTATTGTTATTTTCAAAAACGTTTTTTGTCTAATTAAATTTTCAGAAAATTTCCCCAAAAATATTTATTTTTAATTCTGAATATTCAGTTTAATACTGATGTACGGAATCATTACTGCTATAATATTAATACAAATGTATCAACTTTTATTTGATTATGCCGTCCCAGTATGATAGCAAGAGAAATCCAGTGTAGGAATACAAGGGCAGTTTTATCCGTCAGTAAAAAAAGAGTATAACAATGGACCTTTTGAAACGGCCGAGCACGATACATACGAAATATTGCAGTCTCGGTTTGATTGAGACTGTTCATGAGCGGTAGTGAAATATGCTAGCTACCGCTCACGCCCTCTAGCCCTGGGTTAGATTACCCACAGTCCAGTGCAAACAATATAGTCAATTGTTTATTAGTGTTTATTTAAGGAATTTAATCTGGCGTAGATTAGACTGCCTGCTGTAATTATCACAACATTTACTAGAGATTTATAACTGTATTACAAAAAAACAAAAAAAAACAAAAAAACAGCTAGATCTATTATTATGGTGAATATATACTGAAAGGAAAAAGAAACGCGACACGAGAATTTCCGCTATATATTTTATATACTGCAAACTTAATTCCATATATATTCCAAGGAAATCCCAAGACGTTTTGTAAAAAACAAAAGTTGCAGTTAGTTGAGTAGGACACAACTGTAGACGTTTTAATCACAGTACATTTTGTAACAAGAAATTCACAAGTGTTGAAGTTCCTCTTTGAAAAAATGTGCCAGTTCAGTACTTTATTTAACGTAAAAAGTTTGCAAAGTTTGCGTTAAACGCGTACTCTGTCAATAATGAAACTTTGCAGGAATATTTTTTGCTGTGTTACGGGTTGTTTTAATCTTTTTTCCGAAAGGAAAGATCTTACATAGCCATGTACCATTCGATTAACAGCAGCATATTGTACATGTAATATATAGCAGAAATTCCCGTGTCCCGTTTCTATTTCCTTTCAGTATATATATTACATTTACGTTGATAGAGTCTATGTACATACAGATACCTTAGACTGTACCTATGGCAAGCCGTTTTCACATTTAATTACTATTTACGATATCCATAATTGAATTAGCGATATCGATAAGTGATTTTTTTTATATTTAATACTCCATTACCGATATCACACATTTATCGATATCGGTAATTCGGATAATTCAATTCCCGATATCTTTAAATACCATATATTTCGATATCTGGAATTGAATTGACGATATCGGTAATACAAATTCTGATGATATCGCTAATTCAATTTTTGATATCGCAAATTTTATTACCGATATCAGAAAATTAATTTTATTAACAATATCAAAAACTGAAAAGTAATCACTATTACTAATTCAATTTTTGATATCGCTAATTCAATTGTAGATATCGCTAAAAGAATTATTTGAAGGGTGGATATGGACTTCCCCCTTTATTAAGTTGTACTCTGCTTCAAAGAGTACCAGTCTTTCGCGATCAGTTCAACAAGGGTGATCAGCATAGATCTATATCAACATGTATATACATGTGAGTGATCAGTGTAGACGCAGATCAGCCTGAACATGTGAGTGATCAGCCTGAATTTAGATCAGCCTGTACATGCATGTGAGTGATCAATGTAGACCCAGATCAGCCTGAACATTTGAGGGATCAGTATAGACTAAGATCAGCCTGTACATGCATGTATCAGCTTAGACCCAGATAAGCCTTTTTCACGAATCCAGTAAGTACCCCAGTTACATTTTATCTTATATTTGAAAAGATATCAAATAGAAACTCACCAATATATTTCTAACAGATTTATGGATTGACATTGATAAGTAATTGGTCAATTTGATAATCGAAATACATTCAGTAACTTCTTTAAAGACCGTGTTCAAAATCTGAGCAAATAAATCATTTAACATCATTTAAAATCGAAGTACTTATAAAAGTCGTCAAGTGTATGCATATTCTTTAAAGTATTTGCCTTAAACTATAATTCAAAGTAGTTCCCCAGATCTTTGTGGAAATATCGGTTTTTCGAGTTATAAAAGGCATTTTTATATAACTAAAATATTGATACTGTTCTGTACATGTCTGGATATAACTCCACTATAGACATTGTTATGTACCACATTTCTACACATAACTGTGATGTACATAATAGTAAAATACTTGGCATTTGGCATTGTAAACAGCTCACACATCCAAAAGCGCACACAGATATGAAATAACCAATTAGAAATAATTCAAATATTTACAACTTTAACATAAGAGGGACTGAAGTTCAGCTGGAAACAATATTGATGCCAATCGAAATACGAATAAAATCGTCATTACGTGTTTCACGTTCATATTGCATTTGCATATACAACAACAACAAAGAAGACAGGCAAAACGTTGAGTTTTCCAAACCAACCATTTTCACAAACAATAACTAAACCTAATCATTACGTGATATTTTCAGACCGCATCCAACCCTTCTCAAAGAAGCGATAGCGGGGTTGGCTTGGTATGAAATAAAACTTTAATTTTTAAAATTTTATATATTGTAAAATTAAAACATTTATTAGGTTAATATGTTAAACAGGTTATCGCATTTTTCAGAGAAACATGTTTTTAAACGTGTTTTATTGTCAAAATATCCGTTATAAAATCCTATGATATAAGCTTTCTCATCGCCTAATGGAATTAAGGCGGGACCACGTAATGCGTAACATGCAGCATAATTTAATGTATATGCACATATCTTATAAAACTGAAGAACATTATAAGATATTTATTTGTATTTAGATTGCTACCAATCACGAATCCCGATCGCCTCCAGGTCCTTTAAACTCATACATGTTTCGCATAAAAAGTACACGATTAAACAGAAACGTAGGCCACAGGTAAAATCAATTAAATTATTTACAAACTTAATATGCTAATATATAGCACAGAATTAAAAGGTTAATGCACATTTTACACTTAACGTCACGTATAAGTACCCAAGTTGCATTTTATTTCATATGGTTTAAATAGAACGTACACTTTGGAAAAATATCGTAAATATAATTTTAACAGATGTATTGAATGAAATTGATAAGTAATTGATTACTTTGATAATACATTCAATTACTGCTTCAAAGAACTTGTTAAAAATTTGAGCAAATAATGATGAGAAACAAATGTCTTAATAGAATATAAACCCGGAGTACTTATCAATGTGGTCAAGTGTATAGATATTTGCCTTTTACACAATAATTCAAGGAAGTTCGCCTGTCTTCATAAACATACCTTTTCTTCGAGTTCTGTAACTCTTTTTTATATGATTACATTATTGATACTGTTCTGTACACATTTGGGTATGATTGCGCTATAGACTTTGTTATGTACATTATTTTATCACATAACGTCCCATGTTAGCAGTGTCGAACACCCATTTAATATTCTATTAACGATTTTGATTGGTTGAGTTAAACCTGTAACACTACGCAAGTTTATTAACTGAAACTATTTTATTTATTACAAATTCACCCAGATCTGAGTCATAAACTTATTATTTGTGACAGCTTATAAAAATAACGCACGTCATACAAAACATTGTTGTTGATTTGTTAACAAGTTGGCGTAAACTGCTATTTTGTAAAGAGGTAAAACACGAACTCTTTTACGCTATGTTTGAGACGCGACGTTATGACGTCACATATTTTATCTAGTGTGTCTGACGTCGTGGCGGTTCTATGTCCATCTGAATTATTTTTTACTAATTTGATTGCAATGTTATGTGATAAAAAGGATCTTAAACTCGTTCCCATTCCATATAAGATTTATGAAACTCGTTATGAATTATTTTTAATTTTAACTCGCCAAAAGGCTCGTTAAAATTAAAATAATTCATAACTCGTTTCATAAATATTATCTGAAATGGGAACTCGTTTAAGATCCTCTATATATTAATGATACTGTTCTGTACACACTTGGGTATGATTGCGCTATAGACTTTGTTATGTACATTATAACATTAATGATACTGTTCTGTACACACTTGGGAATGATTGCGCTATAGTCTTTGTTATGTACATTATTACATTATTGATACTGTTCTGTACACACTTGGGAATGATTGCGCTATAGTCTTTGTTATGTGCATTATTACATTATTGATACTGTTCTGTACACACTTGGGTATGATTGCGCTATAGACTTTGTTACGTACATTATTACATTATTGATACGGTTCTGTACACGATTGCGCTATAGACTTTGTTAGGTTCATTATTACATTAATGACGTGATGTACGTGTTCAAACATAACTCTCAGATTTTATCAGATTTTACTCAGTTCGTAACTTGTCTTGCTTCTACACCAACATCAAGTCGTTAATTCATCTTTTGAAATGTCGTTTTCGGCTTAAAACGAGCAATGACACTGCCCTGGACGGAGGCCTCCAGGAATTCGGTCAAACACATGTCATAAGCGGATTCCATATATTGCCTTCTAAAGGTTGTCGACCCAGCAATGACATCATTTCATGCATATTATCACACAGCTGTCCGGTCACGTTCATAACAACATCTGTGATGGTTTTGAAGGAGCATTATTCTATTGATGGGGTGATCATTTATGCTGCTTCTTTCATATAACTGCCTGGTTGTTATAGGCGAGGTATGTTGATATTTCTATGTGCGAGAATTTCGGGAATTTATCTTTGATAAAATCTTGTATTTTGTCATAGAAGCTAGCCATTGTTGTGGCAGATTGTCTAATTTCCCGTTCCATAGCTTGACCTCTTTGCTGTAAACTTTTCACAGCCTCTTTAAACTTATAAACTCCGGGTACACAAGAGTACAATAATACCTGACGGTTAACCGTCACATTTTCTAAGATGATGTGTGATTCTTTATTTTCTTTATTTTTGCAATGCATCCAACGAGCAATGTAATTTGAACGAATTCTGTCGATTTGAGCCAATCTTTAAGTTCCTGTTTCTGTGCTAGGCATATATCATGGATTTTAACCTATTATTTGTTCAGCCCTTTTTAAAAATGACTTTTGCCTCTTTCAACTCTTTCATTGCCAAACACAGTCCTAATATCTGAATTGCCGATCTTGGTAACATAATTAAACGTTGTTTTTCTTACTGCGTGTACCCTCTAAATAATGCAACGTTTTATCTGCGCCTCTTCCGTCAGTCGTATTTATTACAGACAAGGTAGTAGTCTACCTGAATTCATGCTCGATTGAAGTTATCACCCAATGCTCCCAATGACGGATGATCAAACGTGTTAGCAATTTCTAACTGATATCGTATTTGTTTTCGGATCATTGCTAGCATCTGTATAGCAAGAAACGACTCTCCGCTGATGGGATTAACATCACCACCTTCTTAAATATCTTGAACATCTAGCAACTCGCACCAAATGCGTTTTAGTTCTTCTTTGACTACAGACCATTTCAAATATATTTGAACACGTTTTTATCATGCTGATTTTTTTAGGCACGAATGAAAAGAGCCGAATCTTGCACCCTTCCAGACATTTCCCCACTCGTCAGGCTCTAGAAAAGACTCATATGCACGACGTTTGTAATCTGTGAAATGCCACTACACGTCTAGAAGAACATGCAAGGTGATCCCTTTTCTTTTTGCACAGCCAGTACTCGATGTTTGGAATATCCTTCAGACTTGGTAAAAACTGTCTCGTGGCATGTCCCGTGACAAATCTTGCTGACAGTTTACGGTGAGTTGGATAGTTAGGATACATATTCATTACGTATTCGTAAAGTCGTAGATTTGGGGTAAATGAAACAAGCACGCCTTCCACCTATCAATCATATATTCTAACTGATAAGATCAACGTCATCAACGTATACAAAGAATGATGTTCTGCACAAAAGACGTATCTTAGCAATAAGCATATGACGTTACGTTGCAATATTAATGTATCTACTTTGCGCCATTCACGACATTATGGGGGCGCGAGAGTAACATAGTTTATGCGGTATTATATATTTTATTTTTATATGCATACTTTGCTGTAATGCATTTCAAGTCTACAGAAATCACATGTACATGTTTAAAGTCAAGGCTAATGTTCTGTTTCTTTAAGACACACTATTAAAACTAGTGAACACATTTTAATTGTTTTCAACATCACGTAAAACACGCAAGAGGATAACAAGATGCTTGCTAGAGGTCATGTATTCCTCCTGGAGTTATCGTGAATCTGGACAATATTTCCTACGTTGATGATCTGCTGAGTTCTTCAAGAGTTCAGAGTCTGTTACTTTTATCTCCTGTTTATGTTTGATGCTTCCAAGGGATCTACTTTTCAGTATGTATGATGATGTTCCCTTCGACATGTTGAACAATCTGTGATTGTAAATGTGTTTTTTTCGCAAATGTTTTTTTGTCCGTATTCCACCATAATCGTAGCTTCAACCCGGGGCTAGAGGGTGTGAGCGGTAGCTAGCATATTTCACTACCACTCATGAACAGTCTCAATCAAACCGAGACTGCAATATTTCGTATGTGTCGTGCTCGGCCGTTGCCAAAGGTCCATTATCATACTCTTTTTTCAAATAGAACAGGTGTGAATCGATGTTTTCCTAAATAAATATTTGGATCCGTACGATTACACACCAGAAAAATGCTATTTCAGTGTCTGTTATCACTGCATATCTATTCATTCGCAACATTAACAGAATCACTGTAAGATCATTCAATTGCGTTGGTAAGTTTAGTAAGCAATTGATTAAACTAGGAGTTTCTGGATATTGGCGGCAGCTACAGTCGAACACAATTCTTATTTGTGCGGTGGTTGAATCCTTTTTCACATGATGGTGAGGAACATAATGTACATTTGTATTGGTTTTAACACTCTATTCGACTCGTTTCTTTACTAAGTCGCTTAATAACATTCTCTGTTCTGTGTTGTGTAGCGTATTTGTTTGTTGGTAGGGCAGGATGGTCGTCTGTCCATGGCAACTGATCAAAGTACTACATATTTCTTATAATATTCTCCGTGTTCCGACTGTTCGATACGTAACGATTTCACTTTTTCAAAACTTCTCCACGTCGCATACTTCGATCTTGTGTGGAACCATTACATTCATCATAGACGTAACCGTTACAGATTGTGAATATTCAGTTTCTGTTATCTGCCCACATAACAAATAATCAACCTTCGATTGCACTGCAGTAGAGCCATATCCTAGGACAACGTCGTCTTATACAATACTCCAGTAGTAAAATGACTTCAAACATAGCGTCGTCCAAAAGCGGGGAGCTAGTTCCAAACCTGACGAATGTTCCATAATGGCAGTAACCTTTCCATATATTTTCAGTGGTAAGACAATTTCTCGCATAACCAGCACTTTATTTGATATTTTTTAATTTTTCTGTATGTAGATATACATGTGTCTAATATTTTCTTTGCATCCAGAGTTCAACATATACAATGAAGTTGTTCACAAAATACGTTCTTAGCAATAGCCATACGACGTTACGTTGCAATAAGTACTGTATCTAATCTGCATTTACATGTTGTAGTATATTTAAACTTGCAAGCCTCTTGACCTGACAAACTTAAGTATGATGTTGAGATCTCCTCATGGATAAATTAAAGCCAAAGGACTCATTCTACACCAGAAAACGCCGGCGAGGTATCCAGAGCAACGGGAGTTTGAAACGGTCTGACCACGCTGGACACTCTCCTCGATACTTTCGCAATCTCATCTGACTCAGAAAAACGTATTTTGCTGCATGCAAAAGCAAAGTAGCCAAGTTTATAAAACCGACGGGTCACTGCTAAGAGCGGTCACAGGATCATTTGACAAAAGTTCACGTATCTTAACACAGAAAGCCTTATTGTACTTTTGTAACATATCTGTCGCTTTAAATGCATGTGACATGTATAGCTTTTTCAAGTCCATAACGGAGTCTGAAAGCAGTGTCCCTTTTAAAAGCTGCATGATGATCGCGGCGCAACACAAACATTCACGTTTAACTAAGTTGTCGCGTGGTGCTATTTGAATCTTCTTTAATAGTGCTCATTTTTTAAGCATTTTTTAAGCAAATCAATAAGGCTGTGTGCATATAATGAGTTTACTGTTGAAGGTATCAACCAATCGCGTGTACTGTCCAACATTTGAATAGTTAAACCAAGGACACAAAACCTTTCTTCAAAGCTGCTATGTCCAGTTCCATTTAGAAGGAATATCTGCACTCCTTTGCTATTGACCAACGCGTCGATATAAACCTGTATGCGTTCTAAAGTGTCCGTTTTAATGAATCACTTCAAACATTCGACATATTTGCAACGCAATGGACATTTTCAAACTTCCTCATTGTATTCAGCACCGTTAAGAGTTGCATTGCATCGTTTGCTATTATTCTACTACTACCATAAGCTGGAAGACGTTTTATACGATACCAAAAGACAAACTTAATATCGTCATCGGGATTGATTTTGTATTAACAATAGGTTGCATAACAAGATGTTCATGTAGCGACAATTGTCTTTTAATCTGTGCAAAGTCTGCGACACTCAAATTAGCGGCACCGATTCTTTTGTGTTGCACGTACGCCTTGATTGGGTCGTATCTACTGCGTTTGATTCTGATAATGCTGTATGGCAGTTAGTTCCAATTAACCCAAATGAACTTAAGACTGTATCTCTAGGATGTGCATTTGTTAGTTTTTTGGAAACCATGGTTTTTTAATGTTCTAACTTTGCATGCAGAATGTTAAACGAAGTGTCAGAAAAATTGTTTTGAACATAAACGATGAAAGCATTTTCAAAGCCTATCAATCCAGCAGCATAATCGAAATGTCCAATCACATATTTCACTGAGCCTATTGGAACACCATTTTGAAATGAACTTTATTTTACTATCTAGTTTTGTTTTAGTCCCATGTGGTTCTACAAATACTATGTCATCCGATAGTACTCATCTTAGATTTTTTAGGGTGCTGTTATTCCATTACCACTTCCAACGCTGTTAGTTTCCATCCATTTGATTATTCCATACACGTGTTCGTTGCTTTCAAGAGAATTGATCTTGGGTTTCTATATAAAAATGACCCCTTCTTCCGCGGCAGTTCATTATCATCTACAGCAAAAGTTCGGAAAATGTAGTCCGGCGAGAGAATGTCCTTATTTCCATGTAAACTCAGTTTTGTAAGTATATATAAGTATATCCATACCTCCGACAAGAGCGGCACTATATTCTTCATTCCTTATTTATGCAGTCCTAATTACAATCAATGATGAACTGCAAAACTGTATATGAAAGCAAGGCCGGGACTATTCGGTTATACAGATCGTGTTGATTTCATCACCGGCATAAGCCCTGATATATCTATGGCTTCATCTGAGGTACACCAACGTTTCTGCCAAATTTATCTTTTAAAAATTCTGTATATTCACACTTAGCTACTTTTGTCCAGAGACATAACTTTGCTTCTCCATAAGCCTGTTTGAAATGTATTTATTAAAGTGATCGATACGGTTTAGCAATGCACCATGGACTTAGTCTGCGTTATAAAGGCGTTAAGCTGAAGGAGCTGGTCTCCAACCAATAACGTTCTGCTTTCTGCCACCTGAAAAAAGTCGTTATTTCATCCTTTTACTCGTACTTTTCAAAGAAATCCAATGCTCACTAATAGACGTAATCATTTGTGGCAGGCGGATTCCTATACCCGTTATTGCTTTGTCTCTTGTCAATTTTATATTGACTTTTCTTTAATCCATCGCTTTGAAAGTCGGCCTATCGACTTGTTCCATATATTCTGCTAACGACGAAATGCTTGGATATGCGAAAATATCCGCAATTTCCACATTGAATTTCGTCTGCTGCTTTACAAGAGAATGAAACCTCACTAGAATCAAAGAGTTTCCCCCTTGTTCCATAAACGTACGATCAATATCTATAGTTGAAACATCTTCTACACCAAGCGCTTCTGTAAAGAGCAAACGCAACTTAGCAGCTGTGTCCGAAATGGTGAGTTCTTTCTTGGGACGGTTTTGAAATAACGCCTTTATTTTTGGTAAAGCACGTTTATCAACTTTCCCATTTTGTGTTATTGGTATTTTTTCCACCAACGTAATTATATCTGGTACCATGTAGTAAGGATGATGATGTCGAATTACATTCTGAATTTCCTTTTCGTCAAATTTGCCAACTTCATGATAAACAACGAAGGCGCACAAAAACTGTGTGTGTTTAGTTCTTTCATTGTTATCCAAAATGGCAACGGCAACATCTAATACATCTGAAACGTTTTTCAAAACTGTGTTTTCTATCTCAACCGTATTTATTCGGAAGCCTCTTAATTTCCGAATGTTATCTGTTCTATCCAGTAGCTCTAAATGGCCAGATGGTAACAAGCACGCTGTATCGTTTGTTTTCAGTAGTATTCCGAAAGTATGCTGAACCAATTTCGTGTCACCAGTACCTACGACTGGTCCTCCAATATATAGTTCCCCTACTGTGCCTACTGGGCAAGTTCGTAATGTGGCTGGCTCCAGTACATGTAAAGTTACACCAGGCAGTGGACGTCCAATCGGAACAGTTCCTCCCCGAGTTACTGGGAGTGTGTCTTCCTCGAAGAACGCCGAGTCAATGGTTGCTTCACTCATTCCATAGCTGTTAAACAAACGTTGCATTCCCGTTAACTTCGTCTTAATTTTTGTGTATACTTCTTGTTGAAGAACATCGGATCCAAGAACTAGGCACCTTAGAGTCATAAGCTCGCTATTTGAAGCGCTTTCCACCAGCAGCAAGCCGAATTGAGGCGTTACTTCGGCAAATGTAATTTCTTGGTGTCTAATTAATTGCGAAATATATTGTGTATCCAGTCTTTTACCTTCAGGGCATAAGCATAATTTGCCAGGTACACAACATAAACCACGTAGGACGTCACCAATACATACGTCAAATGATACGGGGGCCCATTGCAGAATGCTGACTTGGAAAGATGACAAGTTGTACACCTGTTTCCATGCTGAAGATATTACTGATATGTTTCTGTGACTTATTGCGATACGTTTTGGTTTACCAGTAGAACCAGACGTCTGAATGACGTATGCCGTATCATCTAATGATACGCGTTTATCTTCATGTTTATCTCTCTGCATGTCTTCAGCCCGTTTTGCTACTTCGCTGATATCTATAATTGCCAATGTTATTCTTTCTTTAATTTCTGCACCTGATTTATTAATAATAACTGCACAAGGACTGATCCTTTTTGATATAGTCTCCAGACACGGTGAATGTTTCACCGAAACTGGAAGAAAGTGCCCTCCTGCTATCCATACACCAAACATTGCAGCTATTATCAGTACATCTTTTTCCATGTACAGTAAGACCGGCTGATCTCTTAACTCTCCAACATCTTTCAATTCGACCGCTATTAAATTCGCTATTGACAGCACTTTTCTGTACGTAAGTGACTTTCCATCTGAGTATATGGCCTCCTTGTCGGGATATCGAATGGCGTGCTTGGTAAACATTTCGTGAACAAGTTCGGTCTCAATATCTTTTCCTATTACGCTGTTTGAAACAGATGCAATGATATTCTGTTCTTTTTCCGACAACGTATCTAGCGTTTTCAGCTGACCGCTCTGCCATCTGAAACCGTTGGTGAGAACAAGTATCAGTGATTCATTCAAACGGGTACTTATACCATCGTCTATCAACTTGTCAGCATATTCGCAGATAATATCGAATCCTTCAGTTCCAGGAACAACATTAATACTTATTTGCGTCTTTGCATGTTTTGCTTCAATCTGATACTCATCATCGTCGAGTTGAAATGTTCCGTATTTGAACATAATCGTGCATAAGGAGCTAACACTGACCCCAAACTTCTCCCATATCACCTGACTCACCTTATCAAGAGGGTATCTTGAGTGAGTCAACGCAGCCATCCAGGATTTTGATACACAAAGCGCATGTTGCTTAAATGTCAGCTCAATGTTCATTTTGTACCGGAACAACACGGTGTTGACAAATAAACCATCAGTTTCTTGATAAGATGGCCCACGAATCGAAACTGGCACCGCAATCAAAATGTCCTGCGTGCCGAGATACCTCTGTAACACAACGCAAAAACATGCAAGTGTGTAGTGAAATTCTGTTATCCCCATATATTTGCAGAATGATTTGATCTCGTCGACAACAGATTGTGTTACATTTGATTTTAGAGTTTTCGCAGTTTGTGCTGCAAGGTCATCCGACTCTACAGTTGACGACTTTAAACTCAGCGAAACTGTGTCGGGACATTTGTCGAAAACGGTTTGCCAATATAGAAGATCTTTGCTTGCATTCTGTGATTGTATATACTCTTTTTCGGACTGAACGTAATCAGTATACAATGCGCTTGACATGCTTTGAAATCTCTGGGTTATTGCTTCCGTAGACGAATCCAATATTCTTCGTAGTGACGTCTGTATACGTTTCATCGTGCTGTCGTCAGCAATGATGCGATGCGCATGTATTACTATAACAAACTGTTCTGCCTTGGTGAAAATTCGCATTTGTGCCAAAGGTCCATCTCTTGTATCAAACGCAGGAAGAGTCTCTGTTAAAAAGTTCCTTAAGTCAGCGCTGCTTTCAAACTTCTGAGTCTCTGAAATGCAATCTATTGCATACGGTAGTTTCATGGAACCTCCATCTCTGTCAATCTTTGCTGTCAAAATAGGATGCATTTCTCCAATAACTTTACTCAGATATTCTGGCTGTAAATGCTGTTTCGTGGTTATAGTAATTGTCTCTGTGTATGCCGTTGAATCGGGAACAGTAGTTTGCAAAGCAAACATTCTTTTCTGGGATGAAGATAATTCACATGTTTGAAATTTCATTTTCGTCTGTGTAAGCATAAGGGAATCTTCTCCAATTGCCATCAAATCCTTCTCGAATGAGTATTTCTCACATTGGTTTCCTTCCAAATCCAATGTTTCAGTAAGTAGATTTGTTATGTGACTTTCATCAGCTTCATACTCCGCAGGTTTTGTTTTCAATTCTGGTTTGGGATGAAGACAGGTTCTGTTTTCACTAGACAGCATGTGATGCTGTAGTCTCAATGTTTCGTTATTGACAGGCTTTGAGATATTTGGCCAATATCGGACTTGGTGAAACGAATAAGTAGGTAATTGTCCAATTATCTTCTTTTCCGACAACGAACTATCTAAATAGTATTCATCCCAATTGATGGAGTTTCCCGCAGTAAATTTGTCTATGACATGTTTTTGTTTCTGTGGAAGATCTAGACTTGATGCGAAGATTTTGTTTTCGGAAGAAATGGTGCATTCAACTATCGGGGTTACTTTAGGATTATTGTCCCCTAGCTGTGTGAGTAATTTCTTCAGCGTCTCAGTCATGTTGTTCCAGCTGTCGGCTATGGCCACATGACGTATTGTATACATTTTCAACTCTCTTCCCGTGTTTAGAGTGAAACACACGCTTCTAAAATGTGCATAGTCGATGTCATGCTTGATGGTAAAATACTTGTACATTTTTTCGATAAATAGCTTCAAGGATTTAGGTGACTTTGCAGCAAGGCACAGTACACAGGGATTGCCTTGAGTTATTCCATTAGACTTATTGTCAACAGGATAGTCTCTGACAACAGCATGGACATTCGTCCCCAAAAATCCAAACGCGCTGACACCACAATATCTAGGTTGGTCAGAAGGCGTCGATTTCCAATCTGCTAATTTTGTATTCACGTACACAGGAGCTTTCTTCCAACTTATGTGCGGATTTGGATGTTCAAAATGTACGGCTGGTGGTATTTTGTTGTGCCTTAAACAAAGAAGAGTCTTTATCAGCCCAACAACCCCAGCGGCACCGTCTGTACACAGTGCCTCAGTGTAACCAAGAGCTTCTGGATTGATATTTGCAAGTTTCCAAGCTTGATTCAGCATATTGGCTTGAGCAGGTACGCCTTGGGAATGGTCATCCTGATTGGCTGTGGTAGACTCTAAAATACCATATATGTTGTCTCCATTAGCGATTGCTTTATCAAGTGGTTTTAAAATAACAACACCTATACCCTCTCCGTTTGCTGTTCGTGTTGTTTTTTCGTCAAATGCCCTGCATTTCGCATTTTGTCCAGTTATTCCCAGTTGTTTCCAGATGTCAATTTTAGTGCTAAAAGGAAGAAGGTCAAGCGAGATTCCACCGGCAATGGTCATGTCACAGTCGCCAGACAGGAGGCCTTGACAAGCTAAATGAACTGCCATTAGTGAGGAGGAACAATCTTTTTCTACCATCATTGCTGGTCCACTGAGATTTAGAGTGTTTGACACTCTTGATGAAATTAAAGATGAATGGTTTCCATGAGAAATGCTAGGATGATTCTCGGTTAAAATGTACTTGTATTTATTGACAGTATGTCCAACGTAAACACCAGTGTTTGAGTTTCGGATCTTTGACGCATATGCGGCATCTTCTATTGCTTCCCAAACAGTCTCCAAAAACATTCGCTGCTCCGGATCCATGAATATGACTTCTTTTGGATATATGTGAAACATATCTGCATCAAATTTGTCAACAGACTTAAAAAACGAACCCGTTAAAAAGGGATTACCTTCGTCTAGTAAGTGATTATTAAATGTTTCTACAACATGTTTGATGTCCTCTTTCCGTTTATCAGGGAAATGCATGGCTTTATTGCTGCGGTTGATCATCAGTTCCCAGAACTCTTCGCAGTTGTTTGCTGCTGGAAGCGTTACCGCCATTCCAATAACAGCAACAGGAAAACTGTGGCTCGCCATATTTCTGAAATGTATGGCATTTATTTCATTTTTGCTTTGAGTAGACAAAGTATAATCAGCAGTAAACATGTTGTAGCATTGTATGAACGTGTTAAGTTTAAACTTTCGGAAGACTGAAAATCGATATAAGTAATTGTCATACTGCAAAGAAATCTCCCCGAGTTTCATTGGTCAATGCGTCTTAGAGACTGCCCTCCTTGAATGCTACTTTCCCTGTCCGATCTTTTTATATTTCTTTAGACATGAGCCCATGTCTATGTCTTGTGAAGTGAACGTTTGACGATTTTTTAGTGGGCACCTCATACTTTTAATACACAAAAACAAAATGACTAAGATTACAATACCGAGTCTTTTTCGAAACCGTCGACTGTTTCTTTCTTGTTGCTTTTCTGCGCTTTCCCTTGCGGATAAAAGTAGATATAAAAATCGAACAGGAAAAGTAGCATTCAAGGACGACAGTCAACAATAAACACACACAGAAACAAAGAACAATTTTAAAGATGAATTAAAGGCAAGATAAGACATCACAAGCACAAAAGGGTTGACATTAGGGCTACCGCCTTGGAAAAAGTCTGACATAATATTAAGTAATATTGTTTGCCGTCTTGAAGATAATAAAACACCAACATTGTGATAAACGACCTTCTTCTTTCAATAAAAATATCCGCCAAATTGGACAAACATAATAAATTTAGAAAACTGGTGATGCTATGGCT
Organism: Cyrtodaria siliqua; assembly: GCA_037043455.1. Classification (NCBI taxonomy): domain Eukaryota; kingdom Metazoa; phylum Mollusca; class Bivalvia; order Adapedonta; family Hiatellidae; genus Cyrtodaria; species Cyrtodaria siliqua. The sequence continues at coordinate 27,171 of JAWPHD010010331.1, forward strand.
AGACGATTTTCAACCAAAATATCACAATTTTATAACAGACATGATAACACGATACTAAATGCAAACTATTAAAGCGGCGGACTTTGCATTTATTATTGCTTTTGCCTTCTTGTTTGTCTGTTTGCGTGTTTGTTTCTGTGTTTTGTGGTTTACTGTCCTCCTTGAATGCTACTTTCCCTGTCCGATCTTTTTATATTTCTTTTCAGGGAAGATTAACACTGTCCGGAATTAGATGTGCCGCAATTGCGCGACACTACCACCAAAACACGTTAATGCATGTTAGCATAATGCATGTTAGTTTATAAACTGTGTTATTACTATAGAGTCGTCTGCTTCAGTATGTGTAGGAAAATGTTTACATCAGCTATTTTAGTTGACAGACGGGCTGCGTGTAGCAGTGGTAATTTGATAGGCACCTCCTACAAATATTTACTACCGTGGCAGTAAATGTTGGGGGTTTAGAGACGAGTAGGAATTTTGGTCCAAACACTGGAGTGAAATAAATATAAAAAGATCGGACAGGGAAAGTAGCATTCAAGGAGGACAGTCAACCACAACACACAGAAACAAACACGCAAACAGACACACAAGAAGGCAAAAGTAATAATAAAAGCAAACGACATCACAAACATAAAAGGGTTGACAATAGGCCTACCGCCTTGGAACGGTCAGTGGCAAAGTAGACCACTCGGGGTTTAAACCGGTTCTAGGGTTCACCAGACCTCACACTTACCCTACAGTCATCCCATTAAACAGGACAGTGTAAATAAAGAAATACCCGCCAATATACTAGTAAATATATGTATACAACCACTCAAATTAAACGAAGACCCGATCAAAGTACCAGCTTATGTATATTTATGTTTGGGCAAATAAAATAGTTTCATAAATAGTAAGTTGTTTTAGCTTGGAAACATTCTTTACATAATGGTCGAGTAAACTGTATATCAGTTGTTTGCTGCCTGAAATGAAATAACAGTGGCACACGAAACAGGAGGAATGGATACATGCTTCATCAGAAATCATTCAATGTTCAAGGTCTGAAATAGAGTAACATGTACACTTTACACTTATATTATTTTTTATTTCTGCTGCTAATTTATGACAACTTCGAAAAGTTTAACAATCAATTTGGGTTTGACGCCACACATTAAAGGTTACAATCTTCCTCAAGCCTTTACATACTGCATATTTTTCTGACATTTATTTATGTTGTCAATGTCTGATGCATCAACTCATGTGATCCTTGGGAACTGGTTTAGAGAAATACCCATTAAAGGTTCTTAGAAAGCATGTTAGGCTTCTGACTGAGTTTTTGGAGTCAATTTATATAATGTGGTCGCTATTTGGTCTCCTATACTTTCTAGGCTTTCATGGCGTTAGCCTAACTACCCTTTTGCAAAAGAAAGGGCCAGAAATTGACTAAACAGTTAAGCTGTTACGGCGATAATAGTTTTGGGGGCCTTTTTCTGCTACAAGAATACATTCAGGCTGATGATACCTGTCTTGAACCGGATGGTGTTCATTTCTCAAATATGGGGAACAACTTGTTTCTTAACCTGTTTCCGGCTGGATTTGAATGTTTCATTATAAGTGGGCAGCGATAAGGAAATATATACTTTTTTGGCACCGTTTCTGTTTTGGGCTTGGCATTCGGATATTTTGCTTTTGATACGCACTCTTCGCTGCTGCCAAAAAATTGTTTCCTCCGGTTTTGGCGATGGATGGGAGCCTGGACACTCAATGATGCGCGTGTCCGCCGAATTTTTCAATAAACGTAGGCAGTGATAAGGAAAATCTATTCTGTTTTGGACCGGTTTTGTTTTGGGCGTGGCATTAGGATACTTTGCTTTTGGTGGTCACTCTTCGCTGCTGCCAAAAAATGTTTCCCCTATTTTTGGCGGTGGATGGGAGCCTGAACACTCTAGGACTTAGAGTGTTTGGGCACCCATCCATATGGCGGGCAGCGAAGGTGTGAAAGGAAGGACATATACGTTTCAGTTTAACTTTATTTAGCTCCTGTATACACAGAGACTGAATTGTAATCTAAACATAAATTATATACAAATTTGCTGTCCGTACGAATTGCTAAAAAACATTTTAAATTGATTGAATTCGGTGCACTTGTAATAATGCTTGAATATCAACCGTGCTTTCAACACTTGCTTAAATGCTTATCAGAAAAGTTGCTTTCATATGAACATTTAATTTGGTGCACATGTATTTATGTCCTTAATATTGTAATATTCAATTTGCTTTATTGCTTAATGCTTTCTTCTGTAAGGGCTTGCCATAATGGTCTTTTGTGCTTACCGGCAGCCCAATTGTTAAACATTCAATCCATGCCACGCCCAATATTTGCCAAATCTATTAAAGTTTAAAAAAATAGTTTATGTGTTGTTATTACTGTGCTCTCCAATAATACTGACTATAATATCTGTTATAGTCAGTGGTTATTGGAGGCAACACAAGCTGTAGATAATTATTGAGATTGAGTAAATTTCACGGTGCATTTTTTACATGCACACCGGCTGTCAAGATTTTAACAGAGAGGTATGATGTTTTTTGAGCTTACAGTTAAAAACTTAATTTCCCTCCCTCCCGACCCACAGGATCATTGATTTAAATCGACACTAGTGTCATCACATTGTATAAGTACAAAAAGAGTATGATAATGGGCCTTTGGAAACGGCCGAGCACGACACATACGAAATATTGCAGTCTCGGTTTGGTTGAGACTGTTCATGAGTGGGAGTGAGATATGCTAGCTACCGCTCACGTCCTCTAGCCCCGGGTTGAGCAGAACTTAATATTCATAAAATCAACCGCACACAATTTTAACCATCCCGAAGATGGCATGCATATGGCGGTGGACATGGAGTTAGCCTTCTTTATGTATTCCCATTGTCGTACGGCGTATGGTCCCAATTCTAATAAAATGAAATGCCCCGAAGAGCGAAATAAACATTAGGGAATTTAGTTGGGAGCAGCGGTTATGAAGCCTACAAGTTCATTTAGACTTTTCGCTATTTGTCAAGACTTCTATTCAAAAGATACTTTTTTATGTTGCAATTAATATCGTTACAGTGTTTTCTGTTGCAAGATCATGTTGCAGTGTTTTATGTGCAAGATCATGTTGCTTTCTCTGAATTATATATTTCAGTTGATGTCTTCATCTGGATCCACTTACCTAGTCAACAATTACTGGCGTGGCATGGACATTACGTGCACTTATATACTTGCTGGAACTTTTGGACTATAACTAGTTGATGTGTTAAATGTTGTAGTGTTTATTTATCGGCGGGCAGCGAAGGTGTGAAAGGAAGGACATATACGTTTCAGTTTAACTTTATTCAGCTCCTGTATACCCAGAGACTGAATTGTAATCTAAACATAAATTATATACAAATTTGCTGTCCGTACGAATTGCTAAACAACATTTTTTAATTGATTGAATTCGGTGCACTTGTAATTATGCTTGAATATCAACCGTGCTTTCAACACTTGCTTAAATGCTTATCAGAAAAGTTGCTTTCATATGAACATTTAATTTGGTGCACATGTATTTATGTCCTTAATATTGTAATATTCAATTTGCTTTATTGCTTAATGCTTTCTGCTGTAAGGGCTTGCCATAATGGTCTTTTGTGCTTACCGGCAGCCCAATTGTTAAACATTCAATCCATGCCACGCCCAATATTTGCCAAATCTATTAAAGTTTAAAAAAAATATTTTATGTGTTGTTATTACTGTGCTCTCCAATAACCAATATCAGTGTGTTGTAAGACGTTAATGCTATCATAGTTACAGATTTTCTTCAAAGTAGATATAAAGGTCGAACAGGAAATATAGCATTCAATGATCACAGTCAACCAAAAACAGGCATAGAAACAAACAGTAATTACAAATATGAATAAAATGACATCGCAAAAATAACAGGTTAACAATAGGGCTACCGCCTTGGAACGGTCAGTGGCAAAAATGCCGCTGGGATTTTATACCAGGTTTTAGGGTACACCAGCCATTTGCGTTAACTTCTGACAAAGATGTCCGCTGTCATTATATACATTTATGCCAACATGTTCCTAACACACATGCTGTCATTTCTATAGAAGTACTATACCTTTAAGTTAACTTCTGAATATCCTGTAGGTTTCATCACATTTTACCGGTTTATGTAAGGTCTTCCTTTCCTGTCCTTGCTACATATGATCTATTAAATGATGCAAAAAAAAAACACTTTATTAATGCTAACTAATTCCATAAAGTAATTGATGGAATGAGTAATAAAATAAACACAATTTCAGTCCACAAAAAGTTGTCCGGCATTTGTGCGTTTTAATATGCCTACTGACCGTTCCAAGTCGGTAACCCTGTCTTCACCACCCTTTCTGTTGTTTTTTGTCTATTTCATTGTAGTTTCAAGTCCTTGTTTGCAGTACAGTGCGGACCTACGATGCCATTGCGTTCGGACGCTGTGGTTTCTATAGGACCCTATATATCCTTAAGGAAAATGAGTGACATGGAATGGCTGTCTATACAGATTAATACCTTTAGTTTTAAGTCCATGCTAGTGATGAATTTAAAAAAACACATCTTTTTTACAGTAACGACATGTATTTGTGGGGATGGGCAACATGTTTCATCCTATGATAACAATGGGAACCATCTAAACAACCTGTTACAGCATGACGCGTTGACATTTATTTAGGCTAGTACAGACATGCTATTCATAGCTTCCACAGCTTCATATTAAAGACTTTTTATATAATAAGTTTAGAAAACTAATGCTATGGCTAGACAATTTTCAACCAAAGGATCGCAATTTTAAGACGCTTGCAACAGATGTAAAACACAATACTTAAAATAAGTAAACTCTAGATGCAAACTGTTAAAGCGTCGGACTTATAGGTTTCAAAGAAAAATATAATCGACGTACATCATATGGAATAATATACAAAACTAAAGCCTAACATGTGGTTTCAGAGAGATTAACAATGTCCGGAACTGGATGTGCGGCGATTGGGCGACACTACCACCAACATTTGACAGTTGTATCGGTGTTGAAGAATTCTAGTCCAACCTGTGGAGAGATAATGCTATGGATAATACCACTCGAATCAAGCAAAAACCTTGTCAACATACCAGTAAGTGTACATTTGTGTGGCGGCAAATAAAACTGTTTCATATGAAATGACTTTAAGCTTAGATATTTGTATTTAGAATGTTCCGGTTAACTTTGTAAGCTACTTTTATCACTTGTTTGTGTTTATTGCTTTCAACGGATCCTCTTTTCAGTATTTATTGACATCCACACTAACGTTTGTTTAGTGCTGTGTGTCGGCCGTAAAATACAAATCAGTAGTGTTATTACTTACTGGTCCTTTGAGATAAACTAGCCCAATATGTGTGGCTATCGCTTAAGCCGGTGCTAGGAGGCGTCAGAGATGTTGCACGTTTCATTAGCTTTCATGAACAGACTCAATACAACCGAGTCTGTTACTTGTATCTCTTGTTTGTGTTTTTTGCTTTTAAAGGATCCTCGTTACAGTATTTATTGACAGTCACACTAGCGTTTGTTTAGTGCTGTGTGGCGGCCGTAAAAAGTCTCCCCGACTACAAATCAGAAGAGTTATTACTTACTAGTCCTTTGAGGCCAATCTTTGTGGCTCTAAAGTAGCATATCGCTTAAGCCGGTGCTAGGAGGCGTGATAGATGTTTCAATTTCAACTTACATTATATGTCATAAACAGACTCAGTAAAACCGAGTCTGCTACTTTTATCTATTGCTTGCACTTGTTGCTTTCAAAGGATCCCCTTTTCAGTATGTGGTTATTGTTATTTTGACAAACCAGTATGTTGTTATACAGTTATGATGTTTACTAAACTTCATGCTTTTATAGAAGTTATATAAATTTACTTTTAGTGCTGACTAAGATGTATGTTGTTTTTGTTATAGTACTACAATATTTTGATGTTAACTTCTGACAAACTTGAATGCTTTAATTGTTGTAGAAATATAAGCATTGATGGTAATTTTACTAACCTGCATGTTGTCATTTTTGTAGAACTATAATACATTGATGGTAAATGTTACTAATCTGCATGTTGTCATTGTTGTAGAACTATAATACATTGATGGTAAATGTTACTAATCTGCATGTTGTCATTGTTGTAGAACTATAATACATTGATGGTAAATGTTACTAACCTGCATGTTGTCATTGTTGTAGAACTATAATACATTGATGGTAAATGTTACTAACCTGCATGTTGTCATTATTGTAGAACTATAATACATTGATGGTAACATTTTACTAACATGCATGCTGTCATTGTTGTAGAACTACAATACATTGATGGTAAATGTTACTAATCTGCATGCTGTCATTGTTGTAGAACTGTAATACATTGATGGTAAATGTTACTAATCTGCATGTTGTCATTGTTGTAGAACTATAATACATTGATGGTAAATGTTACTAATCTGCATGCTGTCATTATTGTAGAACTATAATACATTGATGGTAACATTTTACTAATCTGCATGCTGTCATTGTTGAAGAACTATAATACATTGATGGTAAATGTTACTAACCTGCATGCTGTTATTGTTGTAGAACTATAATACATTGATGGTAAATGTTACTAACCTGCATGCTGTCATTGTTGTAGAACTATAATACATTGATCGTAACATTGTACTAACCTGCATGATGTCATTGTTGTAGAACCATAATACATTGATGATAAATGTTACTAATCTGCATGTTGTCATTATTGTAGAACTATAATACATTGATGGTAACATTTTACTAATCTGCATGCTGTCATTGTTGAAGAACTATAATACATTGATGGTAAATGTTACTAACCTGCATGCTGTTATTGTTGTAGAACTATAATACATTGATGGTAAATGTTACTAACCTGCATGCTGTCATTGTTGTAGAACTATAATACATTGATGGTAAATGTTACTAACCTGCATGCTGTCATTGTTGTAGAACTATAATACATTGAGGGTAAATGTTACTAACCTGCATGTTGTCATTGTTGTAGAACTATAATTCATTGATGGTAACATTGTACTAACCTGCATGTTGTCATTGTTGTAGAACTATAATACATTGATGGTAAATGTTACTAATCTGCATGTTGTCATTGTTGCAGAACTATAATACATTGATGGTAAATGTTTCTAATCTGCATGCAGTCATTATTGTAGAACTATAAAACATTGATGGTAACATTTTACGTACCTGCATGTTGTCATTGTTGTAGAACTATAATACATTGATGGTAACATTTTACTTACCTGCATGCTGTCATTGTTGTAGAACTATAATACATTGATGGTAAATGTAACTAATATACATGTCGTCATTGTTGTAGAACTATAATACATTGATGGTAAATGTTGCTAACCTGCATGTTGCCATTGTTGTAGAATATAATACATTGATGGTAAATGTTACTAACCTGCATGTTGTCATTGTTGTAGAACTATAATACATTGATGTTAAATGTTACTAATCTGCATGTTGTCATTGATGTAGAACTATAATACATTAATGGCAAATGTTACTAACATGCATGTTGTCATTGTTGTAGAACTATAATACATTGATGGTAAATGTTACTAACCTGCATGCTGTCATTGTTATAGAACTATAATACATTGATGGTAACATTTTACTAACCTGTATGCTGTCATTGTTGTAGAACTATAATACATTGATGGTAAATGTTACTAATCTGCATGTTGTCATTGTTGTAGAACTATAATACATTGATGGTAAATGTTACTAACCTGCATGTTGTCATTGGTGTAGAACTATAATAAATTGATAGTAAATGTTACTAACCTGCATGTTGTCATTGTTGTAGAACTATAATACATTGATGGTAAATTTTACTAACCTGCATGTTGTCATTGTTGTAGAACTATAATACATTGATGGTAAAGGTTACTAACCTGCATGTTGTCATTGTTGTAGGATTATAATACATTGATGGTAACATTTTACTAACCTGCATGCTGTCATTGTTGTAGAACTATAATACATTGATGGTAACATTTTACTAACCTGCATGTTGTCATTGTTGTAGAACTATAATACATTGATTGTAAATGTTACTAACCTGCATGTTGTCATTGTTGTAGGATTATAATACATTGATGGTAACATTTTACTAACCTGCATGCTGTCATTGTTGTAGAACTATAATACATTTATGGTAAATGTTACTAACCTGCATGTTGTCATTGTTGTAGAACTATAATACATTGATGGTAACATTTTACTTACCTGCATGTTGTCATTGTTGTATAACTATAATACATTGATGGTAAATGTTACTAACCTGCATGTTGTCATTGTTGTAGAACTATAATACATTGATGGTAACATTTTACTTACCTGCATGCTGTCATTGTTGTAGAACTATAATATATTGATGGTAAATGTTACTAACCTGCATGTTGTCATTGTTGTAGAACTATAATACATTGATGGTAAATGTTACTAACCTGCATGTTGTCATTGTTGTAGAACTATAATACATTGATGGTAAATGTTACTAACCTGCATGTTGTCATTGTTGTAGAACTATAATATATTGATGGTAAATGTTACTAATCTGCATGCTGTCATTGTTGTAGAACTATAATACATTGATGGTAAATGTTACTAACCTGCATGATGTCATTGTTGTAGAACTATAATACATTGATGGTAAATGTTACTAACCTGCATGTTGTCATTGTTGTAGAACTATAATACATTGATGGTAAATGTTACTAATCTGCATGTTGTCATTGATGTAGAACTATAATACATTGATGGTAAATGTTACTAGCCTGCATGTTGTCATTGTTGTAGAACTATAATACATTGATGGTAAATGTTACTAACCTGCATGTTGTCATTGTTGTAGAACTATAATACATTGATGGTAAATGTTACTAACCTGCATGCTGTCATTGTTGTAGAACTATAATACATTGATGGTAACATTGTACTAACCTGCATGATGTCATTGTTGTAGAACCATAATACATTGATGATAAATGTTACTAATCTGCATTTTGTCATTATTGTAGAACTATAATACATTGATGGTAACATTTTACTAATCTGCATGCTGTCATTGTTGAAGAACTATAATACATTGATGGTAAATGTTACTAACCTGCATGCTGTTATTGTTGTAGAACTATAATACATTGATGGTAAATGTGACTAACCTGCATGCTGTCATTCTTGTAGAACTATAATACATTGATGGTAACATTTTACTAACCTGCATGCTGTCATTGTTGTAGAACTATAATACATTGAGGGTAAATGTTACTAACCTGCATGTTGTCATTGTTGTAGAACTATAATTCATTGATGGTAACATTTTACTAACCTGCATGTTGTCATTGTTGTAGAACTATAATACATTGATGGTAAATGTTACTAATCTGCATGTTGTCATTGTTGCAGAACTATAATACATTGATGGTAAATGTTTCTAATCTGCATGCAGTCATTATTTTAGAACTATAAAACATTGATGGTAACATTTTACGTACCTGCATGTTGTCATTGTTGCAGAACTATAATACATTGATGGTAAATGTTTCTAATCTGCATGCAGTCATTATTGTAGAACTATAAAACATTGATGGTAACATTTTACTTACCTGCATGCTGTCATTGTTGTAGAACTATAATACATTGATGGTAAATGCAACTAATATACATGTTGTCATTGTTGTAGAACTATAATACATTGATGGTAAATGTTGCTAACCTGCATGTTGCCATTGTTGTAGAATATAATACATTGATGGTAAATGTTACTAACCTGCATGTTGTCATTGTTGTAGAACTATAATACATTGATGTTAAATGTTACTAATCTGCATGTTGTCATTGTTGTAGAACTATAATACATTGATGGTAACATTTTGCTAACCTGCATGTTGTCATTGTTGTAGAACTATAATACATTGATGGTAACATTTTACTAACTTGCATGCTGTCATAGTTGTAGAACTATAATACATTGATGGTAACATTTTACTAACCTGCATGTTGTCATTGTTGTAGAACTATAATACATTGATTGTAAATGTTACTAACCTGCATGTTGTCATTGTTGTAGGATTATAATACATTGATGGTAACATTTTACTAACCTGCATGCTGTCATTGTTGTAGAACTATAATACATTGATGGTAACATTTTACTAACCTGCATGTTGTCATTGTTGTAGAACTATAATACATTGATTGTAAATGTAACTAACCTGCATGTTGTCATTGTTGTAGGATTATAATACATTGATGGTAACATTTTACTAACCTGCACGCTGTCATTGTTGTAGAACTATAATACATTTATGGTAAATGTAACTAACCTGCATGTTGTCATTGTTGTAGAACTATAATACATTGATGGTAACATTTTACTTACCTGCATGTTGTCATTTTTGTATAACTATAATACATTGATGGTAAATGTTACTAACCTGAATGTTGTCATTGTTGTAGAACTATAATACATTGATGGTAAATGTTACTAACCTGCATGTTGTCATTGTTGTAGAACTATAATATATTGATGGTAAATGTTACTAATCTGCATGCTGTCATTGTTGTAGAACTATAATACATTGATGGTAAATGTTACTAACCTGCATGATGTCATTGTTGTAGAACTATAATACATTGATGGTAAATGTTACTAACCTGCATGTTGTCATTGTTGTAGAACTATAATACATTGATGGTAAATGTTACTAATCTGCATGTTGTCATTGTTGTAGAACTATAATACATTGATGGTAAATGTTACTAGCCTGCATGTTGTCATTGTTGTAGAACTATAATACATTGATGGTAAATGTTACTAACCTGCATGTTGTCATTGTTGTAGAAATATAATACATTGATGGTAAATGTTACTAACGTGCATGTTGTCATTGTTGTAGAACTATAATACATTGATGGTAAATGTTACTAACCTGCATGCTGTCATTGTTGTAAAACTATAATACATTGATGGTAACATTTTACTAACCTGCATGTTGTCATTGTTGTAGAACTATAATACATGGATGGTAACATTGTACTAACCTGCATGCTGTCATTGTTGTAGAACCATAATACATTGATGATAAATGTTACTAATCTGCATGTTGTCATTGTTGTAGAACTATAATACATTGATGGTAAATATTACTTACCTGCATGTTGTCATTGTTGTAGAACTATAATACATTGATGGTAAATGTTACTAACCTGCATGTTGTCATTGTTGTAGAACTATAATACATTGATGGTAAATGTTACTAATCTGCATGTTGTCATTGTTGTAGAACTATAATACATTGATGGTAAATGTTACTAACCTGCATGTTGTCATTGGTGTAGAACTATAATACATTGATTGTAAATGTTACTAACCTGCATGTTGTCATTGTTGTAGAACTATAATACATTGATGGTAAATTTTACTAACCTGCATGCTGTCATTGTTGTAGAACTATAATACATTGATGGTAAAGGTTACTAACCTGCATGCTGTCATTGTTGTAGAACTATAATACATTGATGGTAACATTTTGCTAACTTGCATGTTGTCATTGTTGTAGAACTATAATACATTGATGGTAACATTTTACTAACCTGCATGCTGTCATTGTTGTAGAACTATAATACATTGATGGTAACATTTTACTAACCTGCATGTTGTCATTGTTGTAGAACTATAGTACATTGATGGTAAATGTTACTAACCTGCATGTTGTCATTGTTGTAGGATTATAATACATTGATGGTAACATTTTACTAACCTGCATGCTGTCATTGTTGTAGAACTATAATACATTGATGGTAAATGTTACTAACCTGCATGTTGTCATTGTTGTAGAACTATAATACATTGATGGTAACATGTTACTTACCTGCATGCTGTCATTGTTGTAGAACTATAATACATTGATGGTAAATGTTACTAATCTGCATGTTGTCATTGTTGTAGAACTATAATACATTGATGTTAAATGTTACTAATCTGCATGTTGTCATTGATGTAGAACTATAATACATTAATGGCAAATGTTACTAACATGCATGTTGTCATTGTTGTAGAACTATAATACATTGATGGTAAATGTTACTAACCTGCATGCTGTCATTGTTATAGAACTATAATACATTGATGGTAACATTTTACTAACCTGCATGCTGTCATTGTTGTAGAACTATAATACATTGATGGTAACATTTTACTAACCTGCATGTTGTCATTGTTGTAGAACTATAATACATTGATTGTAAATGTTACTAACCTGCATGTTGTCATTGTTGTAGGATTATAATACATTGATGGTAACATTTTACTAACCTGCATGCTGTCATTGTTATAGAACTATAATATATTGATGGTAAATGTTACTAACCTGCATGTTGTCATTGTTGTAGAACTATAATACATTGATGGTAAATGTTACTAACCTGCATGTTGTCATTGTTGTAGAACTATAATACATTGATGGTAAATGTTACTAACCTGCATGCTGTCATTGTTATAGAACTATAATACATTGATGGTAACATTTTACTAACCTGCATGCTGTCATTGTTGTAGAACTATAATACATTGAGGGTAAATGTTACTAACCTGCATGTTGTCATTGTTGTAGAACTATAATTCATTGATGGTAACATTTTACTAACCTGCATGTTGTCATTGTTGTAGAACTATAATACATTGATGGTAAATGTTACTAATCTGCATGTTGTCATTGTTGCAGAACTATAATACATTGATGGTAAATGTTTCTAATCTGCATGCAGTCATTATTGTAGAACTATAAAACATTGATGGTAACATTTTACGTACCTGCATGTTGTCATTGTTGCAGAACTATAATACATTGATGGTAAATGTTTCTAATCTGCATGCAGTCATTATTGTAGAACTATAAAACATTGATGGTAACATTTTACTTACCTGCATGCTGTCATTGTTGTAGAACTATAATACATTGATGGTAAATGTAACTAATATACATGTTGTCATTGTTGTAGAACTATAATACATTGATGGTAAATGTTGCTAACCTGCATGTTGCCATTGTTGTAGAATATAATACATTGATGGTAAATGTTACTAACCTGCATGTTGTCATTGTTGTAGAACTATAATACATTGATGTTAAATGTTACTAATCTGCATGTTGTCATAGTTGTAGAACTATAATACATTGATGGTAACATTTTACTAACCTGCATGTTGTCATTGTTGTAGAACTATAATACATTGATTGTAAATGTTACTAACCTGCATGTTGTCATTGTTGTAGGATTATAATACATTGATGGTAACATTTTACTAACCTGCATGCTGTCATTGTTGTAGAACTATAATACATTGATGGTAACATTTTACTAACCTGCATGTTGTCATTGTTGTAGAACTATAATACATTGATTGTAAATGTTACTAACCTGCATGTTGTCATTGTTGTAGGATTATAATACATTGATGGTAACATTTTACTAACCTGCATGCTGTCATTGTTGTAGAACTATAATACATTTATGGTAAATGTTACTAACCTGCATGTTGTCATTGTTGTAGAACTATAATACATTGATGGTAACATTTTACTTACCTGCATGTTGTCATTGTTGTATAACTATAATACATTGATGGTAAATGTTACTAACCTGCATGTTGTCATTGTTGTAGAACTATAATACATTGATGGTAAATGTTACTAACCTGCATGTTGTCATTGTTGTAGAACTATAATATATTGATGGTAAATGTTACTAATCTGCATGCTGTCATTGTTGTAGAACTATAATACATTGATGGTAAATGTTACTAACCTGCATGATGTCATTGTTGTAGAACTATAATACATTGATGGTAAATGTTACTAACCTGCATGTTGTCATTGTTGTAGAACTATAATACATTGATGGTAAATGTTACTAATCTGCATGTTGTCATTGTTGTAGAACTATAATACATTGATGGTAAATGTTACTAGCCTGCATGTTGTCATTGTTGTAGAACTATAATACATTGATGGTATATGTTACTAACCTGCATGTTGTCATTGTTGTAGAAATATAATACATTGATGGTAAATGTTACTAACGTGCATGTTGTCATTGTTGTAGAACTATAATACATTGATGGTAAATGTTACTAACCTGCATGCTGTCATTGTTGTAAAACTATAATACATTGATGGTAACATTTTACTAACCTGCATGTTGTCATTGTTGTAGAACTATAATACATGGATGGTAACATTGTACTAACCTGCATGCTGTCATTGTTGTAGAACCATAATACATTGATGATAAATGTTACTAATCTGCATGTTGTCATTGTTGTAGAACTATAATACATTGATGGTAAATATTACTTACCTGCATGTTGTCATTGTTGTAGAACTATAATACATTGATGGTAAATGTTACTAACCTGCATGTTGTCATTGTTGTAGAACTATAATACATTGATGGTAAATGTTACTAATCTGCATGTTGTCATTGTTGTAGAACTATAATACATTGATGGTAAATGTTACTAACCTGCATGTTGTCATTGGTGTAGAACTATAATACATTGATTGTAAATGTTACTAACCTGCATGTTGTCATTGTTGTAGAACTATAATACATTGATGGTAAATTTTACTAACCTGCATGTTGTCATTGTTGTAGAACTATAATACATTGATGGTAAAGGTTACTAACCTGCATGCTGTCATTGTTGTAGAACTATAATACATTGATGGTAACATTTTGCTAACCTGCATGTTGTCATTGTTGTAGAACTATAATACATTGATGGTAACATTTTACTAACCTGCATGCTGTCATTGTTGTAGAACTATAATACATTGATGGTAACATTTTACTAACCTGCATGTTGTCATTGTTGTAGAACTATAGTACATTGATGGTAAATGTTACTAACCTGCATGTTGTCATTGTTGTAGGATTATAATACATTGATGGTAACATTTTACTAACCTGCATGCTGTCATTGTTGTAGAACTATAATACATTGATGGTAAATGTTACTAACCTGCATGTTGTCATTGTTGTAGAACTATAATACATTGATGGTAACATGTTACTTACCTGCATGCTGTCATTGTTGTAGAACTATAATACATTGATGGTAAATGTTACTAATCTGCATGTTGTCATTGTTGTAGAACTATTATACATTGATGGTAAATGTTACTAACCTGCATGTTGTCATTGTTGTAGAACTATAATACATTGATGGTAACATTTTACTTACCTGCATGCTGTCATTGTTGTAGAACTATAATATATTGATGGTAAATGTTACTAACCTGCATGTTGTCATTGTTGTAGAACTATAATACATTGATGGTAAATGTTACTAACCTGCATGTTGTCATTGTTGTAGAACTAGAATACATTGATGGTAAATGATACTAACCTGCATGTTGTCATTGTTGTAGAACTATAATATATTGATGGTAAATGTTACTAATCTGCATGCTGTCATTGTTGTAGAACTATAATACATTGATGGTAAATGTTACTAACCTGCATGTTGTCATTGTTGTAGAACTATAATACATTGATGGTAAATGTTACTAACCTGCATGTTGTCATTGTTGTAGAACTATAATACATTGATGGTAAATATTACTAATCTACATGTTGTCATTGTTGTAGAACTATAATACATTGATGGTAAATGTTACTTACCTGCGTGTTGTCATTGTTGTAGAACTATAATCCATTGATGTTAAATGTTACTAACGTGCATGTTGTCATTGTTGTAGAACTATAATACATTGATGGTAAATGTTACTAACCTGCATGCTGTCATTGTTGTAAAACTATAGTACATTGATGGTAACATTTTACTAACCTGCATGTTGTCATTGTTGTAGAACTATAATACATTGATGGTAACATTGTACTAACCTGCATGATGTCATTGTTGTAGAACCATAATACATTGATGATAAATGTTACTAATCTGCATGTTGTCATTGTTGTAGAACTATAATATATTGATGTTAATGTTACTAACCTGCATGTTGTCATTGTTGTAGAACTATAATACATTGATGGTAAATGTTACTAACCTGCATGTTGTCATTGTTGTAGAACTATAATACATTGATGGTAAATGTTACTAACCTGCATGTTGTCATTGTTGTAGGACTATAATACATTGATGGTAACATTTTACTAACCTGCATGCTGTCATTGTTGTAGAACTATAATACATTGATGGTAATGTTACTAATCTGCAAGTTGTCATTGTTGTAGAACTATAATACATTGATGGTAAATGTTACTAATCCGCATGCTGTCATTGTTGTAGAACTATAATACATTGATGGTAAATGTTACTAACCTGCATGTTGTGATTGTTGTAGAACTATAATACATTGATGGTAACATTTTACTAACCTGCATGCTGTCATTGTTGTTGAACTATAATGCATTGAAGGTACATGCTACAAGCGATATCTGAAAAGTTGGAACATATTGTTTATTGTAAACTAATATATGAAGTAACTGACTGAATGAGTTTTAGAATAAATAAAATATCAATGGAAAGAAAGTTTTCCAGCATGTGAGCATTTTAAAAAAAAATGTGTGACGCGTTGATATATTTTTACAATAGTACTTCATCGAGATTAATAGCTTCACAGCTTCATATTAAAGTCTTTTTTGAATATATAAATATAATAAATTTAGAAAACTAATGCTATTGTATCGTAAGTTTAAAACGCTTTCAACAGATGTGATAACACAATACTTAAATAATTAAACACTAAATACAAACTGTTGAAGCGCCGGACATAAGTTTCAATGGAAAGTATATTCGACGTACATCAGATGGAATAATATACAAAACTAAAGCCTAACATGTGGTTTCAGGGAGATTAACATTGTCCGGAACTGGATGTCCGGCGATTGGGCGGCACTACCACCAACATTTGACAGTTTTATGGGTGTTGAAGAATTCTAGTCCAAATTCTGGAGAGAAAGACAAAATACTAGTAATGCATTCGAATTAAACTAAAATAAAACGTAAGATTTTGTACATTTGTGTGGTGTCAAATAAAATCGTTTTATAAAAAATGATGAAGCTGTATGTTGCTATTTTTTAGAACTACAATATATTTATGTTTACTTCTGACAAACCTGTTCTATCCTATGGTAACCAGGGTAACCATCTAAACAGCATGTTCTAGAGTGACAGGTTCAGATTTATTTGGAATAGTATAGCAATGAGATTCATAGCATGACAGCATCATCTTGTATATGTTTTAACCATTTCTAATATAACACATTTAGAAAACTGGTGTTGCTAGTACCTGTTTGACGCGTTACATGACGCGTTGATATGTATTTAGAATAGTACAGCCTCGGGATTAATACTTCAAACCTTCATATTAGATACATTTTAAAACTGTTTCTTATATAATAAGTTTAGAAAGCTAATGTTACGGTTAGTTGATTTTCAACCAACGGATCACAAGTTTAAAACGCTTCAACATATGTGATAACACGATACTACAAGCAATCTATTTACGTGTCGGACTTACATGTTTAGCATTTGAAATAATACATAAAACAACAGCTTAAAGTATGATTTCAGGCGAGATAGACACTTTGTGGCGATTGCGCGACACTACCACGAAAACGAGGCTTTGTGGTGTTGAAGACGAGTACGATTTCTGGTCCAACCTCTGGAGTGAATATACTCCTAGTCACAATGCAATCGATAACCTCTCTTGATTTTAAAAATAATTGATCAACGTACCAGAGTTTGTGTGTGGTGGCAAATAAAATTGTTTCATAAAATAACAATGACTTTAAGCTTGAAAACTTTCTATTTAGAATGGTCCAGTAAACTTTATTCTTATTCTGACAAACCCGTATGTTGTTATAAAGTTATACTAATATGTTTACTAACCTTTATGATATCACTTTTATATAAGTACTATAAATTTACATTTAGTTCTGACTAAGCTGTATGTTGTTATTGCTATTGAATTACAATATGTTTGTGATAATTTCTGACAAACATTTATGCTATCATTTTACTGACTTTCTTGCTGTCATTTTATAGAACTACAATATATTTAGATTAACAGCAGACTAACCTGTAGGGTTTCAACGGTATAGGTTAAGTCTTCCAATTCTGTCCTTGCTGCATGCGGTATCTGAAAAGTTGCAAAGTATATTTTTATTGTTAACTAATTACATGGATTAATTCATTGAATGAGTGATAAACTAAGTAATTTAGTTTCACATGCTATCTTAATTTGTGTTTTTATTTTAAGCCACATAATATAAACAAAACTATACAACAACCATTTATTTAGATGGCATTCATTCATTCATTTTGATTGACTGATTGATTGATTTATTGATTGATTGATTGATTGATTGATTGATTCGTTGATTCATTCATTCATTCATTCATTCATTCATTCATTCATTCATTCACATTCATTCATTCATTCATTCATTCATTTATTCATTCATTCATTCATTCATTCATTCATTCATTCAATTGTATCAAATTGTTATGAATGTATTGTTAACATCATTGTAAACATAACCTTCTTTAATGCTATTTAACCGCAACATAAATGAATTTAAAAAAGCATATATACATATGAATAATTGTATTCTATGTACTACCATCAGGAAGCCTATATATGTTGCCACATGTCTTCTGTGTGAGAGAAGAGCATGCTATGAGAGGCTAGTAAATGCCTGATACAGTTATCGTTGGCTTGTGCCTTATTCATCTTTCTTGTCGAAACGAAATACAAAAAGGAGAATGGCATGCTAAACAAGTTAATATTTTCTTTTGTTTTACAGTGATATAATATACTGTAATGCACTAATATTTTCTTTCCACATTCATTGTCCTTTAATTTATCTTTTAATATGCTAATAATACGGAAGTATAAGCCGTTAATAGAAGGGTTAATTTCATCATATTTATAGCTGTTTCTGAATTTCTATATTTGCCATTTTGTTTCATAAATAACGGAGTTGAGTATATTTAATTTCCCTGGCTTACTATAGAATCCTAGAGCAACATGTTCAAATTTAAGATTGTCTAATTCGATGTCGAAGATCTCTGAAATATCAATTTAAATTACATTTATTGTTCCCCACAGTGGTTTAATAACATCGCAGTCGAAGAATAAATGAAACAGAGTTACTACCGCTCATGAAAAGTCTCAATCAAACCGAGACTGCAATATTTCGTATGTGTCGTGCTCGGCCGTTTCAAAAGGTCCATTATCATACTCTTTTTTTATAGCAGAGTGGCGTTGCTTGTGCAGTGTGGCGTCAGTAAAACGTCTCCCCGCGCTTGCAATCAGTACTGTTATTCATTCGATCTTTGGAGATCGCTGAGCCCGATACTTATAGTTAGTTATCGGTGGTACATTTTCAATTTCTTTTGTTTTCTTACTTAATTTTTGATTCGGTGGTTCCACTACTCCGGCCGATAAAAGGCTCTGGGTATTGTTTAACCACTCATAGGATATGTTGTCTGCTTTTTATACGCAGGCTTCATAACCGCTGCTCCCAAATAAATTCCATTATGTTTATATCGCTCTTCGGGGCATTTCATTTTATTAGATACTGGGACCATACGCCGTACGACATGGGGAAGACGTCAACTCCATGACCACCGCCATATGCATGCCATCTTCGGGATGGTTAAAATTTGGTGCTGTTGATTTTATGAATATTGAGTTCTGCTCAACCCGGGGCTAGAGGGCGTGAGCGGTAGCTAGCATATTTCACTACCGCTCATGAACAGTCTCAATCAAACCGAGACTGCAATATTTCGTATGTGTCGTGCTCGGCCGTTTCCAAAGGTCCATTATCATACTCTTTTCTTGTACATGAAATGCTACATGAGCAGCGGTATATCGTTTACTAATTTCCCTGGATGTGGACACCGTTTTTAGAGGTTTCTTTTTGATAGGATTTACTTTTATTTCCACTGACTTGTCAATGTAGACGATACAGACATGACAATTATGTCCTGTGTTAAACTTGATCGCTTAAAGCTACTATAGTTTTTTGAAGGAGTATAAAATACCTAAAAGCAAATAATAGTTTGTATCTGGACGAGTTTTAATTTCAGTCTCATAGTAAATAAATTGCCCAACATGGGGTTCGAACTCAATATTTTAACAAACAGTCACAGTATATTTTCAGTTTATGTCTTTCTGATGCTGCAAAATGCGTTAACCTACTTGCAATATATATTTTCTGCAGGTTGATTCTAACGTCGTCCGTGTGTATGTGTGTATATACTGAGAAACGCATTGAATCTAAAAACAAAGGATTAAAGGATTACGTCCACAATGCTAACTTTAAATTGATAAACATAATTATATGGATCAGCTGACAAGATAGCCCAGTGGCAAAGCATCTGGATTGTCAATCCGAAGGTCATGGGTTAGAATCTTGCATGGGTCATAATATGTATTAGTAATCATTGTGCATGTTTGATGTTGCTTCCTCGATTACAGGTAAAGAGGTAAAGACTTACCGAATAGCCTTAAAAAAACGAATCCAGAACATTTGCCCCTCACCCCACCATTACAAAAATGAACAGGTTGCAATTAAGACAGAGAATTATGTGATTAGTGAAATTACAAAAAAAAATTAGTTAAATAATTACATTGAACTTTTTCACTACTTACTAAAGACAAACAGGCATGCAATTTGTTTAATGACCGAGGAATTAAATTTATTATTGTGAACATTTCTCCTGGCGAGAAACTGTACATCTGCAGCAGAAACTGAAAACCTTGTGTGAACAACTATCTCAGGGAGAGAAGTCTCTGTCAGACTTTCTGCAGGGCGTGGGACATTATGTTAGGTTCATGAAGGCAATAAAAGTATTTTGACAATAGGGCCGTTAAGACATACGGTAAATGCGTTAGGTGTTGCTTAAATGGACATTGTAATCTCAAGTTTGCTCAATATGTTCTTCTTCAGTTGTAAGGTGTACTTCTTAATTATTAAATATGAATGTTACGAACGTATTGTAAATGGAGCCATGTTAATTCATAATAATATGCTATTTAAAAATATGTGCAAGCAGTTAATACAAATGTATGCAAATTATCAATTAATTTTATACACCATATACATTATATGGTTATATATTGTTATTCATTTGATCTCAATATGCTTTATAGCTCTAATTTAAAGGTTACTGTCATTGTAGATATAAAAATATCGAACAGGAAAAGGTGCATTCAAGGAAGACAGTCACCACAAACACACATAGAAACAAAGAACAAATTTAAAGATGAATAAAAGGCCAAATAAGACGTCACAAACACAAAAGTGTTAACAGTTGTCGAGTTTAATTTTCTTTTCGAAATATAATTATGAATTTAATCATATAACGTTAAACGAATTAAATGCTGCATTTGTACATGTGTTATATACAGTGTGGATATGTTAATGGTAGTATCATAATAAAATAAAAATGATTACAATATTTGCCACTTTTCGTTTTTTTATTAATTACATTAGCAGGTTATGATTACTGCAATATCAATTATCTTTTAAAGAAAAGCAATAAGAAATAAATACAAAGTACTGATTTGAACACTCTCCTGACAATAGGTGTTAATGCATTTCAGTTCAGAAAACCAAACAGGCAGGACGTCTTGCGGCTGTCAGGGACCATGTTACCCCGAAAGGCGTGCCGCTGTCTGGAATCGTTCCATACAAAGCCACGGAGAGGCCAGGCTTTTGTTTGCCTCATATGGTTTTATCCTGTTTTTTAAAGTGGCCCTAAAGTGGGACGCTTATACTTGTACTGTAACTGTAACTTCGACGTTGGACCAGTGAGATACCTCTTGTCACTGCGTGTCACCGCATATGACAATGGGCTAACTACGATGGATGACAACGATTCACCACGGGTACCGACGTTGGATCAACCTTGCGAGATCCACACCGATCTTGTAGTAGACTAGGCTACCTAGTGGATAGATGGGTAGTTTGGTATGGATTGCTCCAAGATTGGCGTGTGCAACGGAGGAGCCATTACCAACAGAAACACGGGCAGCACGTGCAGCCGGATTTACCTACTTTGGCGCTTCTAATCTCCTGTCTCCTAATTGGCTATGAAGACGTCGAGCCGGCAATCGGATTGACCTAGTCACAATTCTGCAGGCAATCCGATTGACCGTAATATACAATTGCAACTTTAATTGTCTTTGAGAAAACGTAATCAACTACAGACTATGTACGCCGGACTTCTTCGCTCCTACCAACTATACTACTGCAGTTCTACACTAAACCTCTTTGGACGAAGGATGTTGACTTCTACTCCCGGACTCTCTCGCAGCCATAATATTCATATGAAGAGCTCGCAGAAAGGCCTAGTGCCATAGGGCGAGGGTAAATAAGTAATATATAGAGTCTGGTCTCAGCGAGTTGACTTGGTTAAACACCGAGATGGGCTATGCCCATCGAGGTGTTTAAATAACCAACGAGCTGATACAGACTTTTTGTAGCATGGTGTACTTAGTAACACTTGACGTCATAGTGACCGTACTCTAAATTCCAATATCTGGTAGTTGTAGTACGGTATAGCCACTCCCCTTTAGTTACCCTAAATTAAACGATTTAATGCTCTGCATTTGTCAAAGGAAATGTCACCGACCATAAGACAAACACTTGTACTACTAGGTGTTAATGTTCGAATAGTAACATAAAGGTGTTTGTTTAATGAGTACCAATAATAATAAATTAATGTACTGATTACATCAATTACCTTACACTAGCTTTTAATGCTCACATTGTTACATTAAAGCCTCGTTCAATGAAAATTGGCAAACTGTTTTAATAAACATCTAAATTATTTAATTAATACAGATTAAAGCCACTGTTGTCTTGATTTATAGTACAACTGCAAATAAACATACCAAACATGGTTATAACCTACACAATTCTATTCAATTAAATTAAATTATTTTATTCCGCATAAACATCTACAATGTTCATCGTCTATTACAAAGAGGCGGTGACATTTCATTCAGAAGAGCATGTATAATATCATCATGGAGTAAAGCTACAGCTACAATTTTAAACAAACAATTTCGAATAGTATATAGCATAACTAATACAGAGGGAAAAAATCATCAGAAAAAGAAAGAGAGAAAGAAAAAAAACTCTATAAATATAATTTGTTTGTACACTGGATGTCTACATTTCGGTCAAGCTTATTATGTTTACAACTCATGCTATCAGTCCTCGCACTGGCGGTTTCACATAATAGCAATTCTTCAGAAAATAAGTCTACGGCCAGTAGGGTAAAAAATGTGTGTTTCAGACACTTGAATAATGGTTTACAACCATACAATAATTCACGTTAATTATCTATTATACTCTCACGTCTCAAATTCGCAAAATATACATATTTTGTCAATGTACTTAATACACTAGACTGGCTAGAAGTAAGCAACCATTTTTTTTTTGTAAATTTGGCCAGTGACAACAGTATTTATGAAGACACTCAATTCTAATTTTTCGAAAACATGGACAAACTAAAACAAAATGATTTTCATCTTCGATTTCATTAATTTGACAGAATACATATTTACCTTCAGATCTCTCTACATTTTTAAATCTACCTTCTTCTATAGCTAATTTATGGGAAGAACATCTTAGTCTTGTCAAAGAAATACGATGCCTTTCGTTTGAAATACAGTTCAAGTACTTTTCAACTCCAATATTATTTTTAATTTTCTTGTAGGTTTTCAGATTTGGTGATGTAGCTAATGTCGAATACCATTGCTGATACTACTGGTCATTTAATCGCTCTATAACTGCCGATAATTGAAGATTAGTTATAGTAGCATTATTCCATAAATAGTTGAAACCTAGATCGTTTAACAAACGTTGTACTTTTGAGACCCAGGACCCACGACGAACATTACTATTTACTTGATCTTTATAAACTTCGTTGATTAAAGAGCCTTGTGACTTAATAATGTTGAACCAAAATTTAAGAATTCTTTCCTTACGTACAATATCTAGAGAAACTTACCCAATTCTCCATAGAATGAAGCATTTGGAGTTTGCGTTACGGCGTTTAG
This sequence comes from Cyrtodaria siliqua, assembly GCA_037043455.1. Taxonomy (NCBI): domain Eukaryota; kingdom Metazoa; phylum Mollusca; class Bivalvia; order Adapedonta; family Hiatellidae; genus Cyrtodaria; species Cyrtodaria siliqua. The sequence goes on from JAWPHD010010331.1 coordinate 51,370, forward strand.
AATTTTGTTTATGACATTTTAAATATATTCTTTCTATATCAGAGGCTTTATGAAATCCCCATAGTTTAGCTCCATAATTAAAAATAGGCAGGATCATACAATCGAATGATTTCATCTTTTCACTTATTTTTAAAGGAACAGTATCAATCAATGAAGCATTCAAGTAATAAGTAGCTCTAAGTGCTTGGTCTGCCAAAGCTTTTTGAGATTGATAACATTTTCCATTTGATGACATAGTAACACCTAAATAAATGAATTGTTTAACGGTATCTAGTTTTCTATTGTCATAATATAAATCAACATTATCCATTCTTGCGCCTCATTTACATACCATAGCTACAGTTTTAGTAGCATTTACAGTTATGATGGTTATATTCCATGTTTTATAATAATCATGTAGTTTATTTAACAAAATGTGTATCCCGTGGACTGATTATGAACAAAGTACAGTATCATCTGCAAATAACAAAAGAAATATCTGCATTTCATTGAGCGTAATCATATCTGCATCACTATCGTTTATATAAGATGACATGTCAATAATAAATATAATGAATAATAAAGGTGATACAGTTTAACCTTGTTTTACACCCATGAAGCTATTAAAATAATCTGATACGTTGCTGTTTGCTTTAACACATATTTTCACTGAAGCATACATAGATTGCAACTTTCTAACAAGCTTTGATGATACATTATTACTAAGCAGTTGAAACCAAATTCCATTTATATAGACTAAATCAAATGCTTGCTTAAAATCAATAAAGGCACAATACAGTTTTTCCATTCATGTTGAATAACTTTATTAATTATAGACTGTTAAACAAAGATATAGTCAACTGTACGTTTGCCTTTTCCAAAACAAATTGACATTCCGATTATTATTATTATCTTCCATCCGTAAACGATTGTCTAACATAACTGACAATATTTTAGAACGTATGCTAGTTGGTATTGTACCTCTATAGTTATCAGTGTTGTTTTATCACCCTTTTTAGGCACTGGTACCAGCATTCCTTTGTCCAATCTTCTGGGTATATGTCATTTATGTATATAGAATTTAAACGTTTACTTTATATTGGTGAAAATAACTGTTTGGATTCAATAAAAATTTCAGGAATTAAAAGGTCTATACCGGAACTCTTATTTGTCTTTAGCGCACTAACAGCTTTTAATACTTCGTCAACACTGAAATCACAAAAATATCTGGTCTATAACGTGACTATCGAGATGTTCCTGATGTAGTACGTTTACAAAAGTATCATTTTTAGTGAATAAATCTTTAAAATTACTATAAAAATCCTGAACAGAAATCTTATTATTGCTTTTGCACTTTTTCTTATATTTACGAACAAGATCCCTACTTTTGATTTTTAGCAGTATCATGTAAAGAAATATAAAAAGATCGGACAGGGAAAGTAGCATTCAAGGAGGACAGTCAACCACAAAACACAGAAACAAACACGCAAACAGACAAACAAGAAGGAAAAAGTAATAATAAATACAAACGACATCACAAACACAAAATGGTTGACAATAGGGCTACCGAATTGGAACGGTCATTGGCAAATTAGGCGACGGGGGTTTAACACGGTTCTAGGATGCATCAAACCTCACACTTACCCTACTGTCATCCCATTAAAACAGGACAGTGTAAATAAAGCAATCCCCGCCATGATCTAATCTCTAACCAACAAAGCAGCATCAATAGGAAATATAAATAAAACACAAATATGCTCTTGTAAATAGAATACAAAAAAACAATAGCCTAGAAAGCCACAATGAAGGTACTCAATGACTGCAAACGAACCAATACCTTCGGTTATGTCTACATTTGATGCAATTATTTCAGAAACAATACTATTCGGATTAGTTTCTTCATTTAAAAGTATGTCTTTAAAATCATCAACTTTGCCCTCGCCCCATTGCAATCTTTCTATTAAAATAGATTCACACGTTTTCATCCAATTTATCAAAATAAACTTTTAGGCGGCAGTAAAACGTCTCCCCGCGCTTGCAATCAGTACTGTTATTCATTCGATCTTTGGAGATCGCTGAGCCCGATACTTATATTTAATTATCGGTGGTAATTTTTAATTTATTTTTGTTTTCTTACTTAATTTTCGATTCAGTGGTTCCACTACTCCAGCCGATTAAAGGCTCTGGGTATTGTTTAACCACTTATAGGATATGTTGTCTGCTTTTTAATTTAGTCTGTTGACTGTTACTTGTGATATGCAGGCTTCATAACCGCTGCTCCGAACTAAATTCCATTATGTTTATTTCGCTCTTCCCGCCAAATGCAATTGTTCACCTGAGTGCAATCGCAAATATACATTTAGGTATATTAAAGGTAACGGAGACGTTTTGAAAGAATAATGTAATGTGTATCAATACGCGTTAAACCATGATAATGTGTTTTAGCTGCATTTAATTAAACCGAACGAAAAAAAAAGAAACAACAACATAACATAATGCATTATCCTGCATGTAAAATGTGCTTGTTCATATGGCCTTGCGGTGTGCACATGTGGCTACACTGCATGAATTGAAGTGAATATTGTTTAACGGCTAAATATATAAATGAATTAAAGGAACTTACACAAGTATGTGGGCTTAGTGCACGTGTGTGTTTACATTTATATACGTACGTGCGTGTACTTGCGTTTGTGTGTGCGTGCTTGTGTGTAAGCTAAATTTAATTCATGTCTATGGAACAAGTTCTGTGTATGCTAAATGTAATTCATGTCTATGGAACAAGTTCTGTGTATGCTAAATTTAATTCATGACAGTGGAATAAGTTTTGTGTATGCTAAATGTAATTCATGTCTATGGAACCAGTTGTGCGTATGCTAAATTTAATTCATGTCTATGGAACAAGTTTTGTGCAAGCTACATTTAATTCATGTCTATCGAATAAGTTGTGTGTATAATAAATTTAATTCATGTCTATGGAATAAGTTGTGTCTATGCTAAATTTAATTCATGTCTATGGAACAAGTTGTGTGTATGCTAAATTTAATTCATGTCTATGGAACAAGTTGTGTTTATGCTAAATTTAATTCATGTCTATAGAACAAGTCGTGTGTATGCTAAATTTAATTCATATCTATCGAAAAATGTGTGTGTATGCTAAATTTAATTCATGTCTATGGAACAAGTTGTGTGTATGCTAAATGTTATTCGTGTCTATGGAACAAGTGCTGTGTATGCTAAATTTAATTCATGTCTATGGAATAAGTTTTGTGTATGCTAAATTTTATTCATGTCTATGGAACAAGTTTTGTGTATGCTAAATTTAAATCATGTCTATGGAACAATGTTGGTGTATGGTAAATTTAATTCATGTCTATCGAATACGTTGTGTGTATGTTAAATTTAATTCATGTCTATGGAATAAGTTGTGTGTAAGCTAAATTTATTTCGTGTCTATGGAACAAGTTGCGTGTATGCTAAATGTAATTCATGTCTATTGAACAAGTTGTGTGTATGCTAAATTTAATTTATGTCTATCGAACACTTTTTGTGTGTATGCTAAATGTATTTCATGTCTATGGAACAAGTTGTGTGTGTATGCTAAATTTAATTCATTTCTATAGAATAAGTTGTGTGTATGCTAAATTTAATTCATGTCTATGGAACAAGTTGTGTGTATGCTAAATTTAATTCATGTCTATCGAACAAACTTTGTGTATGCTAAATTTAATTCATGTCTATCGAACAAGTTGTGTGTTTTCTAAATTTAATTCATGTCAATGGAACAAGTTGTGTGTATGCTAAATTTAATTCATGTCTATGGAATAAGTTGTGTGTATGCTAAATTTAATTCATGTCAATGGAACAAGTTGTGTGTATGCTAAATTTAATTCATGTCTATGGAAAAAGTTGTGTGTATGCTAAATTTAATTCAAGTCTATAGAACAAGTTGTCTGTATGCTGAATTTAATTCATGTCTATTGAACAAGTTGTGTGTATGCTAAATAATTGAATTCATGTCTATCGAACTAGTTGTGTGTATGCTAAATTTATCTCATGTCTTTGGAATAAGTTGTGTGTATGCTGAATTTAATTCATGTCTATGGAACACATTTTGTGTATGCTGAATTTAATTCATGTCTATGAAACAAGTTGTGTGTATGCTGATTTAAGTGAGTGTTACGTTAAAAGTGATCATGTTTATGAAAAATATATGTAGAAACATGAAAACGGCATCAGCTGCAGTCATTGTTGTGATTTCCTCTTCTGTACAACATTTTTTTAAATACGATATTATGAGAATAAATTTGAAACAATATCTCTGATCCAATATATCTTTCAGTGGTATGTTATATACAGCAAGAATAGCTATTCGTCTTTTTCTTTCTTACAAAACGTGAATTAAATGCTTGTTTTTGGAACTGTATCAATGCTTTAAATGAAAGTGTGACAAACACGAAGATTTTCAATGTAGCACATACAAATAATCTGGGAAAGAGGGGACCCCTGATCTATATTTTGTTCTTAGACTTTTATTTAGTAGGGTAAAGTGAGTAGAATTATTACTTCGTATTATGTGTGTCTGTGTGCGGGGGAGGAGTGGAAGAAGCAGGTGTTTGTGCCTCTCTGGTAAGGGGGCCGATATATGAATTCTAGAAAACCATGCCTCGACATTTGATGGAAGCAAATATGTTGATGATTCTGTCAATATGATTTTACGTCCATGTATATAGATATAAGAATCCCTAAGCAGACAGTCAAACGCTTGTCGTTGTTGACCGCAAATACGATTGAATCCCGCGCATGGAACAATGCAACTCAAATATTTTGAAGTAAATGGGGCATTGGACTGAAATGCGGAATACCCAGATTTAACCTCACCGTTGCCGCCTAGTTTCTTCGGTGTGTTCTTGGACAAGACACTTTCCCTTAGCCTCTTTCGTCGGATGGGGACGTAAACCGACGTAAACTGGGCGGTCCTGTATATTGGAATCTATCCACCTTAAAGAACCATAGTTATATCCCGGATCCTATGAATCCTTCCCCCACTCTCTATGGCTGCTCTGTAGACAAACATATACATAGGTCCACGTACACTCAGCACATGTGTAATACAACTTAACCCGTAAATATATGAAATAGGATATTTGAATGTTGGTGAAATGATTTCTAATTTAACTTTATTAATATTTGTATATAATGGACTTCATCAGCGGATAAGTGCAAGCATTATAGTATAATAGATTTTGCCATTTAAAAATATAGTAATATTATATACATTTGTATAAATTAGTTCATCTTTTCTATTTTAATAACATTATGTTATGATTAATGTATATCTATAAAATACACTTCTGTTTGTCTAAAATCTTCAAAGGTGAAACATTACAACGAAGGGAAAAAAATGGGTCTCTCCGCTCCTTTACTCGCGATCATTTTCAACAACCTTATTACAAAAAAGGTTATTTTAAATAGGATTAGAAAACTGGGACTTTTGTGAGAGTACCATAAACCACAATTTCTTTTCATTGAGGTTCGAAAACGTTAAGCTACTGTTTCATCAATATTTCTGCCTTATGTCTCTGATTTGAAATCATTTACCCCTCACCGGTGTGAATACGAGCCCTCATGGGAACAGGAATCTTTATGTGAGGAATCTATGCAGCTAGCTTGTGGAACGTCGGTGGTTCTTTACAGAAGGGGTCTGACGGGTTTCCTTACCGCTTTACAAATTTAATCAGGAAGTTCGTCAGAAAAGGATATAACCCTTTGGTTTTACAGCGCACTGCATGTTTAGTGATTGACCCCTCTACAGTCAGTCATTACGCTTCACTTTTCACTTGTGCGATGACTGGACTACCTCTTGGGACTCTATGATTGTACCTACTGAAACCCAAACTAAGGGAGGTGGGTGCATGAGCTTTTGTCCCTCGGGTTTTCTGGTCGTACCCTAGATTGGTTTTCTCTTTAGCTGCAACTACTATGGTTGTTCAGTACGATTCTGGATACATCCTGAGATGTTTATTATTTTGTATGTGTATCTTCAGTTAGTTTCTCTGGGTGTGGACTTTATTGTTAGAGAATTCCTTTTGATGGGATGTAGTTTTGTTTACACTGTCTTGTCTGTTTGGGCGCTGAAGACAGGATAATAGCGAGGATTGTGCGCATATAAAATCGATTCAAGCTAACCAGTAGGCCTTATTGCCTACTGACCGTTCCAAGTCGGTAACCCTGACTTCACCACCCTTTCTGTTGTTTTTTGTCTCTTTCATTGTAGTTTCTAGTCCTTGTTTGCAGTACAGTGCGAACCTACGATGCCATTGCGTTCGGACGCTGTGGTTTCTATAGGACCCTATATATCATCTTTACAGATGCCCGTCCGTGATGTGTTTGAAAGATGTGCAAATTCACCAGGATCATTGGTGTATTTATACATTTTTTTATTTTGTCATTATATCTGCTGGTTACAACTCAGTATATCTGCTGGTTACCATGGTTACAACTCAGCATTATTTTATGTATATTTTAGCTTTATGCTGTTTTTATGGCAATTTTATCATCAAATACAACCAGTGTTTAATAGCTGTCAAACAAATACACACCCTAAGCAAGGGTTTTACATGTATGCAATCCTGTAGTGGGGAATGTGCGCAAGCCGTTCTTTATTGTGAGAACAGTTCAATGGAAATAACGTGTCTAGCATTATTACAAACATACCATCTGTTTTCGTTCTAGACAAGGCTATTTGTGATCAACATGTGATCGTTGAGGCTTTAAAATAGAATACCGCTTAAATCGGTGCTAGTGGGACATGAGCGTTATTGCACACTATATTATCTCTCATGAACAGACTCCATAAACCGGCGAATTTGCCACTTTGTGTTTGTCGTCCGGACTACAAATAAATAGTGGTATGACATACTGGTCCTTTGGGATCATCAAGCCCAAACTGATTTACTTGTGCACAGGATATCAGGAGGCAATCGAGTAAAACTATCGTAGCTGATCTACCCGGCGGTGATCAATTTTTGATAAATACATTCATCAGTGTGTAGAAAATGTTTATAAATCGGAGGATTTAGGTTAGACAGTTAGGCCGTGTGCTGCTACCCAAATGGTCATTGTCTGACGCTTTTTTTAAGCCTGGATAGTATTTGTAGTTCGGTAGCTTAAGTGTGTAAAACTATTGTTTTATAAAGGGAGGTAATTTTTAAGAAAATGTTCTCAATTGATATAAAAATAGATGTATGGCATGGATTAACTCCACCAAATTTGTTTTTGTGTATTTGATTGCGTTCAAAATGGTTACGTAAGTCATGTAAACATAAAACAGTTCGATAGTTCAACCCTTAAAAACGTATAAAAACATATGGAAGCAAACATTCAACCATTTTAATCATTAAACGCACATTCTATCGAAATAAGGTAAAGATAATCAAACAAATTAGAATACATTTATACTTTTTAAGCAAATTACATGTAAATATAGTTTTTTAGATTCTGCATATACGAAACAATACGAAATAATATAAACGTCTGACCTCTCTGTAATAAAGGTGTTGCTATAAAGGGAGATAATAAAGTACACTTTTAAGATTTTAATTAGAAAAATTAAGCTAAGATTAAAAAATGATTCACAGAAATGTTACAATTCAAAGTTCCATTTTATTTGTCTTTGTGTTACCTTCGTAGCATAGCAGACAGGTAGAGATTGCTTTGTCCGTGATCTGTCTTCATGCATCGTCTTCGTCCAGTGGGTCCGTCACGCTTTAACCTGCAACCTCAACTTGGTCATAATTTAAAAAAATATTTCACCTACGTTCATGAAACATCATAAATATCTTCATGTCACCCCAAGGAAAGTCTTTACTTATATCTAATAACTTGTTGTTTATTTCGGCAAAGTTATGCCCCTTTCCATTAAACCTTTACCTGCAACCTGACCTAGCTCATAACGTTAAATAAGCGCATGACAATCTACAAAAATGTTCCGTGGAACACCCTTCTCGTTATTCATTTAACATATGCAAAAGCCTATGTGATTATCAGCCCTTGATTCCATCATTGAATTATATACTATTGTTAAATTCACATTCACACTAAAAATATGTAAAGCATAATTGTAATAGTACACCACTGTTAAAACAAGAAAAAAATATTTTTGATATTTAAAATGATACACACGAAAAGCGTGCACTTACATTGTTGCCGGTTATAAAAAAATTACGGGGAAAGTCCTTCTATGTCATCATACTATAACATTGAGATTATTTCGAAACTACATGTCATTGAAAGAATATCTTTGCCATTTTACAATGGTGAAACTTTGACATTTGTAAGATGTGATAACATGGTTTATTTTATTTAGAAATGATGTCTCGTCTGCTCTAGCTGGATATATGGAACAATTTATTTGACATTAAAACATTAAAAAAAACAAAAACAATTGCCGTCATACTTTTCGGATAAAAAGGGCATATTTCAGCCATATACGTATATTTCTGATATTATGTTCACATAAATAATATTGAAGTACTGTCATGTACATTATGGTTGACATTGCTCATGCCTAAATTATGCATTTGGTTGAAAATTTCACTTGACCATACCCCATCCATTTTGGAGTTTGTGTTTATATAAAGATGCAGATAAATAGTCCTTAAATATTCAGCAGCTAACGAGTGTTACACGTGATGCAAATTAACACAGGGTATATACAAAGGCAATGTTTCAAAGAGGTTTGAAAAACTAGCACAGTAGTCTTTGCTTCAGTTCTTGGGAAAAGGAAAATTGTTCTTAAATGAAAACAACTGACTTAAAAAGTAGTTTGAGTATATGACTGCTGAAATGAAAGTATAATCTAGATACGGCTACGTCAATAGGACAGAGCATCCTGACAGACATGTTTTGAAAGACGGTAGTTAAATATTATTTTAAACAGCAGGTTGTCTAAATGGACACACGGTCTATAGTAAAGTCTGATGGTGAGATTTTCCAATCCAATCCACCACTCAGTAGAATGGACATATAACAAGCTGTTGTAATGAGACCCTGGAATAATTATCAAGTGGATATCAGTTAATAATAATCCAGTGTCTCATTACAACGGCTTGTTGTATGTCCATCCTAGCGTTGTGAATTCAACTGGTCAGCTCTTGATGAGCAGTATTCCCCATACATATGCAACAGCAGCTGTACAACACCTGCGTGCATACCACCACGTGCAAACAAGGACCTCGGAAAGTCTTACATAGCTTTGGAATAGGGATGGTACTCCTTGAACATTGTTATGAGGCCTATTATAACAGATGCCCATCTGTTCCTTTATAATTTCGGAATGTTATCAAAGTATCTTGCGAAACTTACTTTACACTGTACTTGCAGAAAGCATAGACTTTCCTGTATTGTAACATGGTGTGAATGCAGGGGAGTTAGTTGTAGCATGCATACCAGATTCAGAATGTTAACATGCGTCAACATTCGGCAGATGAAAACGTAGTATTCTGTTAAAGATGTTAATATCATGATTGTCTCTTTCTGTAGCTTTGAGACGTATATTATTTTCCAGGCTGAGTTTTCTTTAAAACTACGTTTACTTTTTAATTGCATTTTTCTCAACCCAAAACTGAAATATCACTTCTCTCGGTTCTGTTAATTGAATTCGAGTTTAATTATCAAAATCGTTTAAAAATGTCTTATATTACAAATACATGATATTCATGCAATTCTTTTTTTAAGATATTTTTTTTTATTTATTTTTTGTGTGTTCGTCCATTTTTTTCCATATACACGAACATAGAAGAAGAAGAAGAAGAAGAAACTTTTTTGCCTCGTCTAAGGTCTATGGAGGTTCGAGGCCACCCTCCATACATATAACAATATTGAAAATAAGTCTAAGAAGACCCTTGAGCAAATCAATACAATACATAATCATTAAACATTTTTTCGTTTCTCGATCATAGTGGACAGTGTCAATATGTGTACTTCAACCTTTTTGTGTTTGTGAAGTCGTTTGCATTTTTTATTACTTTTGCCTTCTCGTTTGTCTGTTTGCGTGTTTGTTTTTGTGTTTTGTGGTTGACTGTCGTCCTTGAATGCTGCCTTACCTGTCCGATATTTGTATCTTTCTTTATATCTAAAATACGTCACTCATATGATAAGGTAAATAATAAGATTAAATGTTAATCAATCAAACAAAAATACCATTATTCGATGATTCTAATTGGTAACGTATTATTGACTTATTTGAGTCAAGTATCTTCTAGATAGCTGTCTGTCGATCATATCTTTCCATGCGAAATCGAAACAAGAGGAAAGATATAGTTCAAAACTGGTATATTCACGTCAAAATGTAATGGGTGCCTCTTTATCTACATAATAAGAAAATGGTAAAGACCTTCAGCTCCCTTTCATTTCAAAAGAAATCATTTTTTAATAAATATTAAATTTTTTGTAAATTTTATTTGCAGCCTGCTTTCAAGTTATTTAGGAACATTTTGTCTGTACCTTAATACATCTTTATTTATATTTTTTGTTATAAATAAATATCCAAAAATCTTTTATTTTATGCTTTATTTTTGTAAATTTTCTCCAAAATTGTTAAGTGTATCAACTTTGTTTATTCCAAACATTTTTCCCATGCACATTAATATAATAGAATGTTTATTTTAAGAACATTCAACTTCCTTATATTGCAATAAAATTGTATTTTAAATAGTCCAGTTTTAGGCGGTTTTGGTTTAAATTTCGATATTCTGGGCCAATAGTAATGGCATTTTCAAATCTCTGATCCTTTAGGACTGTCTCTTCTGTAGCTCATGACACCTTTACATTTAAGAAATACTATAACGACTTCTGTTTTATTATATTTTAATCATAATTCAAAATGTCATAACTATTCCAAAAATCATCGACTTTAATTCATTTTGTGTTAATTTCCCACAAAATTTCAAGATTTAGATATTTTATTTATTCCAAATATTTGTTTTCATGAACTTGTATATAACAGATAACTTTAAGGACTTTCAATCTCCTTATATTATAATGAGAATAATATTTTTAGAAGTAATTCCGTTTTTAGTGATTTTGGTTAAAATTTGCAACTTTTGGCCCAAAATATCCCAGTTTTTCCAAATCTCTGATCCTTTAGAATTTTACCTATATCTCAGGACATCTTTAGATAAATGAAAACACTTTAAAAACTACTATTTTGTTTAACTGAAAGTGTCAATATTTTTTTTAAAAATTATTCCAAAAATGAGCAATTTGTACGCTTTTTTTGCTGATTTTCCCCCAAAATGGCAAGCTGTCTACATTTTGTTCATTTTAAATATTATTTTTATTTTCATGAATACTAACAGGCAACTTTCAGAAGCTTTAGCTCCCTAATATTGCAATGATAATAATATTTAAAAAATTATTCCAGTTTTTAGCGATTTTTTTTCAAATTTGGATGTTTTTGCCCAAAAATAATGTGTTAAGCTACCGTTTCAGAAAAACTATCCTGGCTATTTCTTATTTATTAAGATAGATCTAAAAGGTTATAGCAACTAGAATTTGCCAGCTGAGTTGGTACCGAAAAGTGAAGCAGCACACGACCTAAGTATATACCAGTGAGTACTGTTTAAGTTTACCAGTATCCCTTCCAGATCCTACGTGATAGTAGCAGACAGTTTTTTTCTATAATCAACATAACATTGTTCGACGATCACTGCAAAATCAGGCCAATAAATGAAAGAACTGGGTTAAGAATCATCATATTGCTTATCATATTTATTCATCTCTTCTAATGCAATTTTCTTGTTGTACTAACAGAAAAATATATTTTTCGATCTAATGCATACCTTATATTTTAAAGTAGCTTTTTTTTTATTCTTTTTTTTTTTTTTGTATTTTTAGAATTGTTCAAATACATTATTTCTGTATTAAATTCATAACAATAAACTAAAAGAGCCATAAACCACAAAAAACACATAATATAAAAGACCCGAGCACAAAGATTGTATAGGTTGTAGAGCGTCCAACCCAACACAAAAAATTCTTGGGTTCGATCCCCGCCATGACCACATCTGTGTCCTTGAGCACTTTACCTGCATTTGCCTAGTACTGTTTGTACCCAGGAAAGCATCGAGAATGATTAAAATAAGTTCAGAGAGATTTCTTGTAAAATAAATAAGTTTAAAATAAAGATTGCTTGTTAGTTTATATCACACGAATACATTATAATAGTTCAGTTCTTACCATATCTGCTACGGTATTTATATGTGTAATCATAACATCCTATAATTATTGATTTTTGCGGAAAATGTGCCACAAAAATGTAACCATATACTCTATATTTCTGCAAATTTGAAAGGCACATATGGCAATCTTTATTTTTGTATAAACTCGCGATGCCCGTTAGTTTTTCTGCATAACATGCATTCGTTTAATCAGTAATATTAATTATAATAATAGTATAAGGCAAATTGATGTTGCGTATAATTTACTGTCGATTATATAACAGCAATAATATATTTAAATCTTTGGTAGAAGAGAAAATGAAAATTCTAAATTTAATTTAATTATAAAGTATAAGACTAGTATAACATGTATAAAGCAAATAGGTTTTTTTATATATATTATTACCTGTTGATTATTTTGCACCAATTATATATTTAAACCAATGGTAGAATAAGACGAAAATATTTAAACCAATGGTAAAATAAGAGGAAAATATTTAAACCAATGGTAGAATAAGAGGAAAATATTTAAACCAATGGTAGAATTAGACGAAAATATTTAAACCAATGGTAGAATAAGACGAAAATAGTTAAACCAATGGTAGAATAAGACGAACATATTTAAACCAATGGTAGAATAAGACGAACATATTTAAACCAATGGTAGAATAAGACGAACATATTTAAACCAATGGTAGAATAAGACGAACATATTTAAACCAATGGTAAAATAAGACGAACATATTTAAACCAATGGTAGAATAAGACGAACATATTTAAACCAATGGTAGAATAAGACGAACATATTTAAACCAATGGTAGAATAAGACGAATATATTTAAACCAATGGTAGAATAAGACGAACATATTTAAACCAATGGTAGAATAAGACGAACATATTTAAACCAATGGTAGAATAAGACGAACATATTTAAACCAATGGTAGAATGAGACGAACATATTTAAACCAATGGTAGAATAATACGAACATATTTAAACCAATGGTAGAATAAGACGAACATATTTAAACCAATGGTAGAATAAGACGAACATATTTAAACCAATGGTAGAATAAGACGAACATATTTAAACCAATGGTAGAATAAGATGAACATATTTAAACCAATGGTAGAATAAGACGAACATATTTAAACCAATGGTAGAATAAGACGAACATATTTAAACCAATGGTAGAATAAGTAATAGATAGAGTCTGGTCTCAGCGAGTTGGCTTATTTAAACACCGAGATGGGCGTAGCCCATCGAGGTGTTTAAATAACCAACGAGCTGAGACAGACTCTATCTTTTTTGTAGCATGGTGTACTTAGTAACACTGTGACGTCAAAGTGACCGTACTCTAAATTCCAATATCCGGTAGTTGTAGTACGGCTTAGCCACGCCCCTTTAGTTACCCTAAATAAAACGATTTAATGCTCTGCATTCATCAAAGGAAATGTCACCGACCATGCTACAAAACGAACATATTTAAACCAATGGTAGAATAAGACGAACATATTTAAACCAATGGTAGAATAAGACGAACATATTTAAACCAATGGTAGGATAAGACGAACATATTTAAACCAATGGTAGAATAAGACGAACATATTTAAACCAATGGTAGGATAAGACGAACATATTTAAACCAATGGTAGAATAAGACGAACATATCTAAACCAATGGTAGAATGAACATATTTAAACCAATGGTAGAATAAGACGAACATATTTAAACCAATGGTAGAATAATACGAACATATTTAAACCAATGGTAGAATAAGACGAACATATTTAAACCAATGGTAGAATAAGACGAACATATTTAAACCAATGGTAGAATAAGACGAACATATTTAAACCAATGGTAGAATATGATGAACACATTTAAACCAATGGTAGAATAAGACGAACATATTTAAACCAATGGAAGAATAAGACGAACATATTTAAACCAATGGTAGAATAAGACGAACATATTTAAACCAATGGTAGAATAAGACGAACATATTTAAACCAATGGTAGAATAAGACGAACATATTTAAACCAATGGTAGAATAAGACGAACATATTTAAACCAATGGTAGAATAAGACGAACATATTTAAACCAATGGTAGAATAAGACGAACATATTTAAACCAATGGTAGAATAAGACGAACAAATTTAAACCAATGGTAGAATAAGACGAACATATTTAAACCAATGGTAGAATAAGACGAACATATTTAAACCAATGGTAGAATAAGACGAACATATTTAAACCAATGGTAGAATAAGACGAACATATTTAAACCAATGGTAGAATAAGACGAACATATTTAAACCAATGGTAGAATAAGACGAACATATTTAAACCAATGGTAGAATTAGACGAACATATTTAAACCGTAGAATAAGACGAACATATTTAAACCAATGGTAGAAAACTCAACATTTTATTTAATTATATGCAAGCAGGTTTAAAGTTAAAATGATACTGGATTTATAAAAAGAGGTGATACTTTTAATGCGCGATATGAACTCCAAGATTGCCGTGTATCCCTTTAAATTCAAGCTATTCAACAACATACGAGTGCCTAATTCACTAACATAAAACAATCGAATTAAACTGAATTGGGTTTTAACGTCTCACACCACAATTCATTTTCCATATGGTCCCATTGTAGTGTTTTTGTTCGCGGCATAGAGATAAACAAAATTTACAACATGTATTTATGCTTAAATTTGACAATGATCCAATATCTGTAATTTAAAACACAACTCACAAATATTTACCTGGTTGAAAATCTTAAATTTTATGTTTGCGTCATGCCTATCAAAATAATGTGACAAAAATACAATCCCATGTTGATTAGCCCCATGATGTGTAAAATGAGGCGGAATTACTAGAAATCTTATATTAACCTGATTTTTTCTGTGATCTCTTCCTAAAATGCTGTAGATTTAGAACCTTGTAAGGATAAACTAATGTACGCAATGGAAAGTCCTGTAAAATGTAGAGAAGCGAACCTTTTTTATCTACCTCCTTATTTCTGTAGGGCACGAGTATTCAATGGAGATAATAGTGTTGTGAGCCCTAAAGGCGCATCAAAGCAATATTTTCCGCGATTGTGAATAAATGGACACGGTCATGGCAATCTTGCAGTTTTCATCAAGTATTGAAATTAACTTTTCCATTTATTTATCCAGTGTTATTTTCACTTTAAATCTGCTTGCATATAATTAAATAAAATTGTGAGTTTTCATTTATTCGTGTTATTCTACAAAAAGGTTTACATATATTATTGGTGCAATATAACATCAACAGTTAATATTATGCAAAAACAACTTGATGTTTACTATTTTTATCAATAATATTAATGGGAGGCTGTGTTTTTAAAAAATAAGATTGTCTCTTTAATATTAAATTCCGCTTACCTTTTATTCTATTGGATCAAGTCGAGAATATCCCTAGTGGGTACTCGTTAAGTTGTTTAGTTCGGCTGGATACGTCTGCTCTCCACTGCCGTTGAGTGAGTACTGATTATACCGTGTCTCCTGGGGTCTTTTGTACCGAATCAGCTCGCCCGGTCACATGATCGCTAGCTTGGTTGCAGCTGGAAACAGGGCCACGTTTTATAAAACAACTTATGACTATTTTGATCGTAAATCAATTTCTTAAATGCGTCACTATAAATTACATTTTTCATATAAACGTGATTTCATTTCATTTTCTTATACAGGTGATATTTGCACTGAATGCACTGGTGAACAAAGTGAATGGTTTTAAAATTTAAGACTTATCGTAAGATGTTTCTTAAAATGGGCCCCAAGTGCGTAGCTAGGCGTAAGCACTGTAGTCCCATTTCTGCATCTTAATTTAAAAATGACCGAAAAAAGTGCAATGAAAAAGGGGTATACTGTATACAATGTTAACTATCTTATCTCATCTCAATGAACAACAATTGTAAGATTGTAATACAGGCAATTATTATCCAATGATTCCATCCATTTCTACATCAACAATATGTATATACATATATATATATTGATAGGGAGAAATATTTGTGAACTACCAAGGACAGACAACCTTCGGACGAGCTACGGCAGGGCGCCTAGCTATGACGACAGAAATCAAGCGTATGCATGCACTCCCTAAATAGGATAACTGCAACACACGTTGATGAACTATATTTCTACATCATAACACACACGTCCGGAGGCACAATTAATATATAGACGCATACATACGAGATACACAGAAATCAAGCGTATGCATTCACTCCCTAAAAAGGATAGCTGCAACACACGTTGATGAACTTTATCTCTACATCATAACATAATTGTCCGGAGGCACAATTAACATATAGACGCATACATACATACAATTATAGCTATAGACGTTGGAAAAACATTTATACAGTGCTACAGTTAATAAAAATCCAAGCGCTTTCGGCTTACGCCTTCAGCAGGGGAACACAAACACAAAAAGAACAAATACGAAACAAAAAACCACTAAAATACACGGCAGTTTAAATGAAACTCTTTAAAAAACAATTTATCGTTTTGCAGTGCAACATTGCAAATGAGAAGATGTTTTTTTAAAGAGTTTTATGTTTGTGTACCTCTGATGAAGGCGTAAGCCAAAAGCGCTTGGGTTTTTATAAACTGCTGCACTTTATAAATGTTTTTTTCCCATTCTATTAATTTATTCCAACATGTTCGCAACTCCTCAGGGATCCAGTGCTTTTTGAAGGTATTTTGTAGATTATGTATTTTCTCACCACTATATATTGATATATAAATATATATATATATATCAATTATGTCCGCTCATGGAACTTATTTTGGTATTTTATTGCTCATTCAGGTAATTTTTGTAAAAAAGGTGATGTAGTACTTAGCCGCGTAACCATTCGAAAATTTGACACACCTTGATGAACCCACTTTAGACTCTATAATCATTATGAATGTGTTTCCCCCACACATATAATGACGATAAAAGATATCAAATTAACATTTAGATTATATGTTAAAAAATATGACGCATTCTGTTCAAAAGAATTTTGACAGAGTTGAACGATACATTTTTTTCCACATTTTTAAGTAGGTTTCATATTAAACGTATGTATGTTTAACAGCGCGTTAAAACCTGCACTGAAGTACCCATTACGTGGTCCCGCCTTATTTCCATTAAGCGATTGAAAGGCTTATATTAGCAGGATTTTATAACGGATATTTCGACAACATAAAAAACGTTTACAAAACATTTTGTACTAAAAACGTCATTAAATGTTTAATTTTACAATATGCTAACTTTTTAAGCCGAAATTAAGATTTTATTTCATACCACAGCCAACCCCGTTTTCTCTTCTTGGAGAAGGGGTTGGATGGGGTATGAAAGTTAATACTTAGACCACGTAATGCGTGAGATCTTAGTAAACCATGTCTGGATGGTAACCCAACTGTGTTGTAGAATTAGACCAACGAGTCTTCTGTGTGCCGAAAGACGAATCAGTGAAGATGAATAATCAGAAAATGAATCAACTAAGCAGTTATGTAGGTATGATGGATCAAATAAAACGACAAAAAGTGTCAAAACGACGGGTGAGAAAAACAGCAATTTGGTGTCATGTTGCAGCAGCAGGCAATTCTCAATGTCAGGCAGGCCATTCAGCTCGTTCAGCAGCCCATAGCTGATCATAGACGCCGCCGAAGGAGACGAAGGAGATGGTGGACCAGGCCCTGGTTAACCCAGGAGAGAAGGCTTCAGTTTGGACAGTATAGCACCATTCTTGCAGAGTTGAGGGAGGGGGACACCAGCTCCTTCAAGAACTATATGAGGATGACCCCGGAAATGTTCGACGAGCTTCTGCAACGCCTCGCGCCCAGACTTCAGAAGTCAGACACCAACTGGAGAAAAGCCCTAGATCCCGGATTGAAGCTGGCGGTAACGCTCAGGCACCTAG
The DNA here is from genome assembly GCA_037043455.1 of Cyrtodaria siliqua. NCBI lineage: Eukaryota > Metazoa > Mollusca > Bivalvia > Adapedonta > Hiatellidae > Cyrtodaria > Cyrtodaria siliqua. The sequence goes on from JAWPHD010010331.1 coordinate 69,514, forward strand.
CAGCAGAAGATTCCTACCCTTCCCTCTCCTATGATTTTAGGGTGGCTAGGACAACAATTTCCCTCTTTATCCCAGACGTCTGCGAAACATTCAGCGAAGAGGTCATCCCTATCCCCAATACACCTGAAGAATGGAGGCCAATAGCTGAAGAGTTTGAAAGGAGGTGGAATGTCCCTCATGCATGTGGAGCACTTGATGGCAAACACATTGCACTGAGGAAGCCCCGCAGATCCGGCTCTGAATACTACAACTATAAAGGATTTTTCTCAATTGTGCTCATGGCTCTTGTTGATGCAAACTACAGGTTTCTGTGGATAGACGTCGGAGGCCATGGGCACATGTCAGATGCCCAGATATATAACAATTCCGAGCTCAATGAGATGCTAGAAGATGGAACCATTGGCTTCCCACCTCCAGAACCTCTACCAAATGATGACCGTGATACGCCGTACTTCATTCTTGGTGACGATGCTTTTGGGTTAAGGACCTATTTGATGAAGCCCTATGGGAGACGCGGCCTGGAAAGGGAGAAACTTATAACCAATTACCGGCTATCTAGAGGGAGAAGAGTGGTCGAAAATGCATTTGGCATCCTGGCGGCCAGATTCAGAGTGCTTCTCACGACCATGCAGCAAACACCGGAAGTTGCTGCAACCATAGGTGAATCTTGTGTGTGCTTGCACAATCTAATGAGGATGAGGTATCCCGGCCTAGAACAAGCTGAACTGGACCAAGAGGATGACCAGCACAACCTTGTTCCTGGAGCCTGGAGAACGGATGAGATGCTGACTGCAATCCAGCAAGTCAGGGGCCATAATCGTGACACAACCGACGCCAAGCAGCAGAGGGAGTACTTATCCAAGTACTTTAATAGTCCAGCAGGGTCTGTGCCTTGGCAAGACAGAATAGTAAACTAGCCGCAAGACAGTTTATAGTGAGATGACAGGACAAAAACAATATTCATATCTGAAATGACATTTGATTCTAGAGATTGATTTCATGTTGTATTTTGTTTTTGTGTGTAAATTAACAGCTGAAACTGTTTTGTGCTACGTGATTTTAATAATAAAAACACAATCTGCCATTTACTTTGTTCATAGATTTTCAATATCAATTAACCCTTTACCTGATCTATACTTATTTAAACAACCTTGAGACAGCTTTGGAAAACATTGTGAAACATGTGAAATTTCTCATATCGAGCAACTTCACCTTTTTCTCAATTTGTATTCTTATTAATCGGTATTTTAATTCTGAAATAAATAGATCCTTCAGAATTTTGGATTAATTGGGGAACTATTATATAAACCAAGGGCCAAAAAAACAAATAAAATTATACTCCCTGTACCTCAGTTTAATTGAAACAAATATATTGTTACATAAAAAACAAATTAAACAGCTTTCCATAAATGCAGTTACACCACCAATTACACACAGTCGTTCAAACATAAAAAAGTACAACAAACAAACAAAACTGCACTTCTTGTGGACTTCCTGTCCTCATGTTGTCATTCGTCTAAATGTCTTCCGAGCCCTCCTCACAGACAGGGAAACCAGCTGCCACCATACTAGCTGTGAGAATGTCCTCACGCAAGGATTGTCGGGGAGCTGACTGTTCCTGTGACTGTCTCTGGAGGTAACCTGGGTGTGTTTGGCGAATATAATCGCACCCCATGGAACCCCACACGCTGGCTGGAGGTGGGCTGCTGGTCCACTGTGAGGGATCAGGCTGCCACTGTGGTTGTTGGTATGACCAGCTACTGTCTGCAACTGGAGCTTGGGGTTGGGGCGGAGCTTGAGTGTCACTGCGTGTATTGGCCTTTCGCTGGACATCTTGCAGAAAAGTCCAAATGCGGTCTGATGCCTCCATGTACAGGTCCTCAGGCAGCTGTCTAAGAATGTTCGCACTCATCTCGGCAAAGTGTTGCATCTGACGCTCCTGGGCGGTACTCTCTAGGCGGAGGTACCTTGCCAACTTGTCTCCTACCACCATCATCTGCTGGCTACAACGAACAAGAGCCTGGATACCCTCATCAGGCGCTGTATCGACTACCTTGGCTCTCTTAGGGTCACGCACAAGTGGAGGTCGTGTGTATGGGGCAGGGTCTAAAGACGCAGAGATAGGAGGAGTAACATCTGGTCCCTCTAACGAGGCATCATCTGCAGAGACGTCCTCTTCGGCTTCTTGGGTGGGGGCAACTCGGTTAGTCTGGTCCTTGTCATCAACGTCAGGAAGTTGGACGTGAAGTCTGGCTGCTTTTTTCTGCTTTATCTGTAGAACATTTAAGAAAATACTTTTAAGTGTTATGTACATTTAAAAAGAATGTTGGAAACTGAAAATGTGAAATAAAAAATGTACACGTTAAAATAATGTTTAGAATATATAATGACGTGTAATGAAAAGAATTTGTTTCACTTACGCTGCGAACAGTTCGGGACTTCACTTCACCTATGTGCGGAAGGAGAAACTGGAAACGTTCCCACAGTCTCCTGGCCTTGTCGGTGACTCCTTCTACTTCAAAGCCACTCCCAGATGGAGTGACTTTCTTTTTCTTGATGTCACTCAGCTTGGACCTTGTGGACTGATACCACTGTTTGATATCCTTGGCATCACGGACTATGAGTTCGCTCAGCTCCTCCCACTTCCTCTCCCTGAATTGTGTATCCCTCCATTGGTCTCTGTGTTTGTTGTACAGGAAGTCATTGGCTAACAAGAACTCACGAATCTTGTCCTGATCTTCCTCGGAGATGATACTGAAAGTACACAACAAAGAAAGCATTTGAAAATAATTACATAGGATGAGAAAACATGCATTTTCCGTCATATCTCCCCACGGGCTGGACATAATTACTTAAATGGAATGATTCAGTAAACCACGAGCTAAAACATGAATGAAAAAATGGTAGGGGTTGACATATTTTTTAAAATTAATTACAATGAATCAGTTTTTATTTTCTTAAATTAATTTAAATATTACTGCAGTGCATGTATTGCTACTAACACTATGCGATTCCTGGGCTTCTTGGTCTTGGAGTTGGGCTGGGTGTTCTGAGAGTCGTCTTCCTGGGTATCGCCTGCAAGGTTGTCACTGTTCTGTGTCTCTCCACCATCCGCACTGTCATGGCCATCAGAGGCATCATAATGAACAGAATCACAGGATTCTTTGCCAACCACTGTAGGGTCATTCCCACTCATCATAGGAGCGACGGTACGAGGTTCAAGGACCTCCCTTGAGCAGTTCTCTGGGGAATGCTGCTGCTTGTATCCGCCACTACCGCTTCCATCTGTAGCACCAACTGTACCCCTGGCACCGTGGCCACAAGCTCTTCCCCTGACGATGGAGCCTTTTGTGATCTGTGGGACCTCATCAGAGGCAGTCATGAAGGGCTTGCCTTTGTCGGATTTCATACATTTCCTTTTTACAGGCATGATAATAAAACAACAAAACGTCTCACAGAATTTTCAGAGAATCTCAGTCTAATGTGACGTGGATTAAACTTCTGCAGAAACTGGAGCAAAACTACTGGCGAAGACCTATATAATACCGAGCAGCACCCAACATCACCAATCGAACGCCGCCCTGTCTCCGACTAGCCACCGATTGACCAATCACGAAATCAGACTGGTCACCGATCAAAAGCGTCCAGCCACCGATCAACAGCCGATGAGTACTTATGAATACCGATTGGCCACTTACAAATTTAAACCCACCGATGACACGATGGCTGCAATCGATTGATCACAGATTGAATCCCTATTAACCACCGATCAAAACCGACGAAATTCCACATTTTAATTCTCATCTTTTTTCTATCGGTGGTAAGTATTAGTTGATCGGTTGCTTATCGGTGGCCCATCGGTGATATCGGTTGTAGACAGGTTGTCAATCGGTTATTTGTAAAATATTTTCACCGATCGAGAATTTTAAACATGTTTAAAAATCCCAATCGGTAATTTTTCACCGATAAAACTTATCTTTCCCCAATAGCAGTTGATAGGTGGAAAACAGGTGACCAATAGGTGATATCGGTGTTAAATACGTTGTCATCGGTTCACTCCATAATTTGGCTATTCGGGAATATGAATGATAAATTATTTTTTTTCTTGATTCATGGTTGTGTTGAAAAGAAAGACGTGGTTATGTTTCCTGGCGCCGATTTCACCAACAATTCCTTAAGTTGTATTTAAATACTGAAGAAAATGCTTAACTAAGTCAACAAGTAAAACTTAGCAGAAATGGGTTTCACCAATATAATTTAAGTTTCTGCTTAAGAACATAGCTAAGTAAATAAATTAAAAAAATAATTAAATATGGACTGGGAATTTATCTATTCAAACAGTGTAAATAAAGTACATGCAGTTTTCATGGAACCAGTCAAAATCATGATCACCAAGATGCTTGCAAAAGATCATAACAACCGCATGATAACTGCTTCTTTTCTGATCATCATTTTTGATACAATAAAGCATTTTAACTGTATTTAATCTTTGTTTTATGTATTTAGTGAAGTTACAGATACATTTGCGTATATGTGTCTCGTTTATGAACATTAAATTGTGGAAAATATTGAAGTAAATACATGAAATAGAAGACATATATTGAAATGGGATTTCCCATTGTAATTTTAGTTTGACGAAAATCCTTGAATAAATTTCTAAAAAGGCAAAATATTCATGTAAAATGTATACCAAATGACAGAAAAGTGATGATTTGTGCATTCAAATTGTATTATTTTTTAATTAACAATATTTTAAGCATATTTCGTCCATTTTTTGCTATTTGCATAGTCACCTCTTAAGTTTAAGTACGACAGTGCTGGGACAGTGTTTTGGCGAACGGTAAATGTTATTTTGTGTCTGCATGATAGTGCTGGGACAGTGTTTTGGCGAACGGCAAATGTTATTTTGTGTCTTTACGACAGTGCTGGGACAGTGTTTTGGCGAACGGTAAATGTTATTTTGTGTCTGCACGACAGTGCTGGGACAGTGTTTTGGCGAACGGTAAATGTAATTTTGAATCTGCATGATAGTGCTGGGACAGTGTATTGGCGAACGGTAAATGTTATTTTGTGTCTGCACGACAGTGCTGGGACAGTGTTTTGGCGAACGGTAAATGCTATTTAGTGTCTTCACGACAGTGCTGGGACAGTGTTTTGGCGAACGGTAAATGTTATTTCGTGTCTGCACGATAGTGCTGGGACAGTGTTTTGGCGAACGGTAAATGCTATTTCGTGTCTGCACGATAGTGCTGGGACAGTGTTTCGGCGAACGGTAAATGTTATTTCGTGCCTGCATGATAGTGCTGGGACAGTGTTTTGGCGAACGGTAAATGTTATTTCGTGTCTGCATGTTAGTGCTGGGACAGTGTTTTGGCGAACGGTAAATGTTATTTCTTGTCTGCATGATAGTGCTGGGACAGTGTTTTGGCGAACGGGAACGGTAAATGTTATTTCGTGCATGCATGATAGTGCTGGGACAGTGTTTTGACGAACGGTAAATGTTATTTCGTGCCTGCATGATAGTGCTGGGACAGTGTTTTGGCGAACGGTAAATGTTATTTCTTGTCTGCATGATAGTGCTGGGACAGTGTTTTGGCGAACGGTAAATGTTATTTCTTGTCTGCATGATAGTGCTGGGACAGTGTTTTGGCGAACGGTAAATGTTATTTCGTGCCTGCATGATAGTGCTGGGACAGTGTTTCGGCGAACGGTAAATGTTATTTCGTGCCTGCATGATAGTGCTGGGACAGTGTTTTGGCGAACGCTAAATATTATTTCGTGTCTGCACGATAGTGCTGGGAAAGTGTTTTGGCGAACGGTAAATGTTATTTCGTGTCTGCATGATAGTGCTGGGACAGTGTTTCGGCGAACGGTAAATGTTATTTCGTGTCTGCATGATAGTGCTGGGACAGTGTTTCGGCGAACGGTAAATGTTATTTCGTGCCTGCATGATAGTGCTGGGACAGTGTTTTGGCGAACGCTAAATATTATTTCGTGTCTGCATGATAGTGCTGGGACAGTGTTTTGGCGAACGGTAAATGTTATTTCGTGTCTGCACGATAGTGCTGGGAAAGTGTTTTGGCGAACGGTAAATGTTATTTCGTGTCTGCACGATAGTGCTGGGACAGTGTTTCGGCGCGGTAAATGTTATTTCGTGCCTGCATTATAGTGCTGGGACAGTGTTTTGGCGAACGGTAAATGTTATTTCGTGTCTGCATGATAGTGCTGGGACAATATTTTGGCGAACGGTAAATGTTATTTCTTGTCTGCATGATAGTGCTGGGACAGTGTTTTGGCGAACGAGAACGGTAAATGTCATTTCGTGCCTGCATGATAGTGCTGGGACAGTGTTTTGACGAACGGTAAATGTTATTTCGTGTCTGCATGATAGTGCTGGGACAGTGTTTTGGCGAACGGTAAATGTTATTTCTTGTCTGCATGATAGTGCTGGGACAGTGTTTTGGCGAACGGGAACGGTAAATGTTATTTCGTGTCTGCATGATAGTGCTGGGACAGTGTTTTGGCGAACGGTAAATGTTATTTCTTGTCTGCATGATAGTGCTGGGACAGTGTTTTGGCGAACGGGAACGGTAAATGTTATTTCGTTTCTGCATGATAGTGCTAGGACAGTGATTTGGCAAACGGTAAAAGCTATTTCGTGTCTGCATGATAGTGCTGGGACAGTGTTTCGGCGAACGGTAAATGTTATTTCGTGTCTGCACGATAGTGCTGGGACAGTGTTTTGGCGAACGGTAAATGTTATTTCGTGTCTGCACGATAGTGCTGGGACAGTGTTTCGGCGAACGGTAAATGTTATTTCGTGTCTGCATGATAGTGCTGGGACAGTATTTTGGCGAACGGTAAATGTTATTTCTTGTCTGCATGATAGGGCTGGGACATTGTTTTGGCGAACGGGAACGGTAAATGTCATTTCGTGCCTGCATGATAGTGCTGGGACAGTGTTTTGACGAACGGTAAATGTTATTTCGTGCCTGCATGATAGTGCTGGGACAGTGTTTTGGCGAACGGTAAATGTTATTTCTTGTCTGCATGATAGTGCTGGGACAGTGTTTTGGCGAACGGGAACGGTAAATGTTATTTCGTGTCTGCATGATAGTGCTGGGACAGTGTTTCGACGAACGGTAAATGTTATTTCGTGCCTGCATGATAGTGCTGGGACAGTGTTTTGGCGAACGGTAAATGTTATTTCGTGCCTGCATGATAGTGCTGGGACAGTGTTTCGGCGAACGGTAAATGTTATTTCGTGTCTGCATGATAGTGCTGGGACAGTGTTTCGACGAACGGTAAATGTTATTTCGTGCCTGCATGATAGTGCTGGGACAGTGTTTTGGCGAACGGTAAATGTTATTTCGTGTCTGCATGATAGTGCTGGGACAGTGTTTTGGCGAACAGTGAATGTTATTTCGTGTCTGTACGACAGTGTTGGGACAGTGTGTTTGCGAACGGTAATTGTTATTTTGTGTCTGTACGACAGTGCTGGGACAGTGTGTTGGCGAACGTTGAATGCTATTTTTGTGTCCGTACGACAATGCTGGGATAGTGTGTTGATTAACGGTGAATATTATTTTGTGTCTTTACGACAGGGCTGGGACAGTGTGCTGGCGAACGTTGAATGTTATGTTTGTGTCTGGTCGACATAGCTGGGACAGTGTGTTGGTTATTATCGTAACCCTGATCTTCTTTCCACCAAAGAAATTTAAGGACTCTTCTGCGACAAGGACTATCACAACCTGACTTCTACGGTGATGTGATTTATAAATTTCGTAAGATTCTTGGTCATGATCATTTTCATACTATCTTTGTTAAACTTGTTAAAATGTTTATCAAAAGAGGTTATGACCCTATCATTTTGCAACGTACTGCATGCTTAGTGGTGGACCCTTTTACATTTCTCCACTATGCTTTCCACTTTAATTGTACGATGACCGGACAGGCTGTGGACCCTACCTAAAGCCCATTGGGACGGTGGCGTTTGATGTTTGTCCATGATCTTTCTTGTCTTGCCCTTAATGGTTTATTCTCTTACTGCTCTGACTTCTGCCAAGTCATTGAGTACCTTCATTGTGGCTTTCTAGGCTATTGTTTTATTGTATTATATTTACACGAGCATATTTGTGTTTTACTTATATTGCCTATTGATGCTGCCTTGTTGGTTAGAGATTAGATCATGGCGGGGATTTCTTTATTTACACTGTCCTGTTTTAATGGGTTGACAGTAGGGTAAGTGTGAGGTTTGGTGCACCCTCGAACCGGTTTAAACCCCCAGTGGCCTACTTTGCCACTGACCGTTCCAGGCGGTAGCCCTATTGTCAACCCTTTTGTGTTTGTGATGTCGTTTACTTTTATTATAACTTTTACCTTCTTGTTTGTCTGTTTCTATGTTTGTTTCTGTGTTTTGTGGTTGACTGTCCTCCTTGAATGCTACTTTCCCTGTCCGATCTTTTTATATTTCTTTTTATATCTGTTTTGTTGGTTTTGTCGGTCACTTGAATCATGACGAAATGATCAGGGCCAATCGAAGAACAGGTGTGTATCGACCACACCGACGGGTATTTATAGACCACACCATACAAAGGCAATCTCGATGTCCGTCCGCTAACATCTATAACAGTTTGGCAATTTCCTGTTGTACGGTAACTGCATGATATATTTACGAATCTTTCATGGGTATCCGGTGAAGTTCGGGAATTCCAACACGAAGTATAATTTGTTTTTATCGGGATTCCAACACGAGGTATAATTGATTTTATTGGAATCGAGGTTCTGCCGAGGTTCCGATTAAAACAGTGATACAGACTTGGAACTCTCTATCTGGACCGGATACCCATGATTGATTATTTTTCTTGCAAATCATTGACATTGTGTGCGTTGACGTCACCAATAACTAACGTTTGCCATGTTCGTTTCCACAGTTGACGTTATTGACGCCATTCTGGATAATTATGACATCATTCCCTATGGTATCCTGTTAGTGCCATCAACAATTCGACCTGATGTTCACACGAAAAGTTGAAATTTAGTACTAATCTTGAAGTTTAGCAGGATAATTTTCAAACTTATCTGATCATTATTGCGATAATTATCACGGTACTTTCACTATTCGAACTACAATTTACACGAAAATCAACATTTTAATTTCAGTTTTCGACTTTTGGCGTGGTAGTGCGAAACCTATAGTTTTATAAAGTTCACCGGCTAAATAATGGCACGGCGAAGAGGTAAATATTACACATTCACCGATATCAAGTTTCAAGATGTCGATTGTTTATTAAAGTATTTATGACCATCCGCATTTAGTTCGTCGATATAATGAAGTTTGACTCTTTGTTTATTTAAAATGTTATTGCCTTTTTGCCTTTCTGTCTCAGACAGGGGCGTAGCTATGTTAAATTGATTGCAGGCCCGGTCATCGTTTGAGCACCGAATGTGAACGTATGTTAGGTGCATCCGATGGCTTTCATAAACGGCGATTATTGTGTTTATCGATAATTAAAATTATGCATTCTGGAGTACCTCCTGCTGCCAGTTTTTATAAACAAATAAATGCTCCTCTGACGAAAACTGAAACTAAATTAGCACTAGTGCATACTTATACCCAGAAACGGTATTGTTCTATTGTATTATCACTCGATCAACATGACTATACATATCAAAAAGAAAATACCATTATAGGATGTTTTCTGGCTATAGAAATTATTGTGTTAGCTCAATTTCTCGAATAATGAAACTTTTAAGCAAATTATTTTAATACATACATTTTGTTTCAGTGTCATGCACAACAAATAGTATCTTTGCTGAAATTACACACTGGTAAATAGCTATTAAAAGTAACAACAACACCAAAATCAGGACTTATTTATCAGGTTTATTTACCTGACATGCAGAAAATATGAATTACTATTACTTATGGCATACTTACTAATCATAATCATAATCTTTATTGTTTCACTCAGGTTACAACATATATGAAATACATGAAATAACAACATGAGGCATAGTACACAAAATATGATGTTATATAACGGGGTAGGGGTACGTGGGATGTAGGTAGAAGAAGTAGCAGGTAAGGGAGAAGTGAGGCTATGATTACATAGTTAGATGTAGAATACTAGAGCAGTTGCAATTCAGTATTATTACTTTGTGACGATTATTATGCACTTGATGAATCAGTTTTAAGTGTGGTGCACATTTTAATACAATTCGATACAGAAACAAATGAGTAGAATAGTCTATTTAAATTGCAATATACCACACTGCAGAGAGAAAAACCAAGAAACGTGACAGAGGGTATAAGTTGTTCCTTTGTCAGTTTCTTTTTTCTTTTTTTTTTTAACAAAAAATAAATAAATATTTTTTTAAATATATATATATAAGTTATATATATATATATATATTTTATACACGAATTCGTACTAAATGTAGCTCTTGCGAACTATTAAAGCTAATTTAAGGGGAGCGGGTGGTGTGAAATGCAAAAGTAAATAAATATTATTATATTACTATGAGGAAGAGAATACAAAGTGTTCCCTACTGAAAGCCCTTTCCAATGCGAAAACGAAAACAGGAAAGGATGCGTTCGTGGGAATCTTCGGGTTTGTAATAATATGGCCGGGCCTTTCACCGTTGAAAGGCATACTGTTTATTATTTTGGAGACTAGGGTGGCCACAAGAAAAACGTGCATGGTTGGAATGTTTGTAGTGGCGTGCTGTCATTGACTGTATGTACCGATAGTATTAATGTTGGCTGCATTTGCACGTGCAAACTGTGTCTTGGTGTATATTAGGTTCGACGTGTCGTTCATAAATTTGTTTTGGGTGATATCTAGGACTTGGATTGTGTTAAAGGGGACAACAAGACTATACAGATGGAGTGACGGTGTCAACGCAATGGAAAATAGTGGATAATATTGGATATATATAAAATATATATAGTACTCAGTGTAGTAAGTGAATCTAGTTATTTTATTTGCTTTAGAAGAAATTTTGCGAAAATGCTCAAGTTTCGAATTGTTTCTATTGATTCTGACTCAAAGAGTTGTTTGAATTTCAATGTGTTAGGATGTTTGTAGTAGTATTCGTCTAACAATTGTTTTCTTTTGATGTGGAAAGAGGGACAAACTAGTATGTAATGGTATTCGTCTGCCAGGTCGTTAAGGGGACAATGAGAACATTTTCTGTCTTGGTAAGGAACTCGATTATTTGACCAGCGTCCAGTTTCTATCAGAAAGTTGTGGTTTGCAGTGCGAAGTTTGAGTAGCGGTAAGTACTCATGTTTGGGGAGGGCCTTAAGGTAAAACTCTAACTGGGTATTATCTTTTAGTAAACTATAGTTTTTTCCTTTGGACGATAATTCTAATTGAGATTTCCAGTCTTGATTAAACGTATCAGTTAAGGTCTGTTTAACTAGTTTGTTTACATATCTCGTCTCTAAAAGTTGTTGATTGATCCAAATATCAGGAAAACCCGTCGAGTTTAATATATTCCTAATGTGCTTAATCCATTTGTACTGGTAAACTTCGGAGTTACACATGATAAGGTAGGAAATATGTGATAGTTTCGCGTGATTGCTTAAGATGATGTTATTCCAAAATGTTACCATACGCGATTTTATTGTAATTGCTATCGGTTGGCGTCCTAACTCAGCGTATAACATATAAAGAGGGGTACTTTTTCGACTATTTGTGATTTTACGGAGAAAACTGGAATGAATACGTTCGAGTAAGTCAAGGTTTTCAAATCCCCATATTTCGCAAGCGTACGTTATAATTGGTAGAATTGTTTGATCGAACAGTTTGAGCTGGAGGTCTATTGGTAAGTTTAAATTATAAATTCTAGTATATAGTAGATGCAACGCTTTATTGGCTTGGCTTGCAATATGCTTTCTAGCATTTAGGAAGCTTCCTGAGTTTGAAAAATACACTCCAAGATATTTATATTTATCTACTATTTCTACTGGGTTACCTCCAAGGGTAAAATTAAACTGTGCTGTGTTTCTCGCGCCAAATACAATTATTTTTGTTTTACTGTGATTTATTTTTAATTTCCACTGTTGGCAATAGTCTTGAAAGTCATTAAGGCATTTTTGGAGATCTTCGGCGTTATCGGTTAATATCAAAGTATCATCTGCGTATAATAAGATAAGAATTCTTAAAAAGTAAGTTATATTTTCGTCTGAATGATCCATGGTTACTCCCGTGTTTTCCGTGGATAGCAGGTAACTTTCAAGGTCGTTAAGAAATAATGAGAAGAGGACGGGGGAGAGGTTCTCCCCTTGTCTCACACCGATTTCGCTTAAGAAAAATGGGGACTGCTGTCCGTTTGATGACACACATGATTTAATATTAGAATACATATTACGCACAACTTGGAGGAATTTGCCGTTAATTCCGGAATTAATTAGTTTACGCCAGAGCCCTATTCTCCATACAGAATCAAAAGCTTGGGAGAAGTCAACAAACGAGCAAAACAGTTTTTTCTTTTGGGATCGTAACGTTTCGATTAAGAATTGTAGAACAAAAATGTGGTCGAGGGTGGAATATTTTTGCCGGAATCCGGCTTGATTTTCCGCTAAAATGCTATATTCTTTTAAGAAGAAATTAAGTCTGTTATTAAGCACTGACGTGAATAATTTGCCTAGGCAACTAAGAATTGTTATAGGACGGTAATTTTCTGGGCTAAGTGGTGAGCCTTTGTTTTTAAATATTGGAAAAATTATGCCTTCAAGCCATGGTTCTGGTAGAATACCGGTGTCTAATATTTTGTTGAAAAGGGAACAATATATTGGAAGCATTATATTTTTAGTCGTTTTGATGTACTATAGGATATCGTTTAAAACCACCCCACAATATGTTTCTTAAAAAGCATGTGTTAAACCAAACTCTTATTATTTTAATTACTGTTTGATTGACGCGTCATTATCTTATGCCAAACATGTTTGCATGACGTCCTTGATATTAAATATATTCATGATAGATAGATAGATAGATAGATACTTTATTGACTTAAACTTTTACAGTTTCTCATCATTACATACATAATTTGTAATACATAATTATAATCACATGACAGGTTACACATATTTCTACACACTCACTTATAGTTCAATTTTCAATACTCCTTAATTAATCATAGCTCATATAAATCACACATTTTAATCAATAATCCAAGGATATCAAAAAACAAAAGGAATTATATATAAAATAACAATTTATGTGAGGATGTACTTGAATATATTTTAAGAAATAATATTTGGAATAGAACATCTGACAGTAAACGCCTCTGACAAATATTTACTGAAATTAAAAAGTTCTTTCTTCTTTGAAGATTGTAGAAGTGTTATAAATTTAAACATATTTGGCCTTTGTATGTAATATTTTCTGATTTATTTCTTTCTAATATCATTATAAGCTGTACAAATTAAAACAAAGTGAAATTCGTCTTCAATATCAGTTGAATTACATATTTGACAAACTCTTTCATTTCTTTCAATCCTCTGTCTGTCAATTCTTAAGCTATGTGAAGATAAACGTAATTTAGTAAAAACACTTCGTAATCTTTTTGTACATAAAATATTCAGATAGTTTTCATATCCAAAATTATCTTTAACATGTCTATACAAACTTGATAATACTCTATTTTCTTGTAGATCAGTGTTCCATTTTTGAATAAAACAATCCACCAACCTCTGTTTAAAGCTAGATATAAAATGTTGATGGTTCACCCTTAAAGGATCATCCCATATATACATAAAGCCATACGTATTAAGCAGAGATTTTACATTGGATAACCAATTGTTTAAACCACTTTCACAATCAGATAATGAAGATTTATAAATAGATGATAAAATTATATTTCCTGTTTTAACTAATTTCAACCAATATCTAACTATTCTAGAATATCTTGTGATAAATAAAGGATAACGCGCCAATTCACCGTAAACACCAGCATTACTCGTGGTCAGTTTTACTCCTAGAATGTGTTTACAAAACTTGAGATGAATTCTCTCTATCTCTTTCGATTTTAAGAAACGCCAGACTTCACAGCCGTAATTGAGTATTGATGAGACGAAAGCATCAAATAATTGAAGGGATGTTTTAGGTTTTAGTTCAGTTTTTCTTATGTTTGCAGTTAAAAGATTCATAGCTTTTAATGCTTTGCCGCACATAGCCTGTTGATTTAACGTATACGACCCTGTGTAGTTAAATACAACTCCAAGATAATTAAAATCATCTGAAACCTCTAATAATGCTCCGTTAAAATAAAAGTTTTCATCAACGGTTACTCTACCTCTTTTACGAAAAACTATAACCTTTGTTTTTTCAGTATTTACTTCCAGACCCCAAGTTTCACAATATTCATATAGACGATTTAAGCTCATTTGCAGATCTTGCGGAGTATTACCTATTAACACCATATCATCAGCAAAAAGCAGTAAAATTAAAGAAATGTCATCTAATGATAAACCACTCTCTATTCTATTTTGCAAATATAACTCTAAATATTCAATAAACAGTGCAAACATGATCGGAGACATTATCTCCCCTTGCTTCAAACCGACTGAAATCTCGAAAAAATCCGAGAAAGAACCGCAGTATTTTATGCATGATTTGACAGTGTTATACATAGAACGAATTATTCTTAGCATTTCCCCGTTAATACCAAATTTATATAACTTTAACCACATTGCATTTCTATAGATGGAATCAAACGCTTTTTTAAGGTCTATAAAAGCACAATAAAGCCGTTTTTTATTGTTTAGAATTTTTTCGATTATACTATGAAGTGCGAAAATTGCATCTACCGTTGATCTGCCTTTCATAAAGCCAAATTGTGCGTCCGATACAGTATTATTAATCTCACACCATTTATTAATCCGGGTGTTCAAAATACTTGTAAAAAGTTTTCCCATACAACTTACTAGAGTTATTCCCCTGTAGTTACTAACCATGTCTTTATCACCTCGCTTGTGCAAGGGGATTATAAAACCTTCAGTCCATTCATCCGGAAAATATCCTGAATCAAATATTACGTTAAAAATGTCAGTTATATGTCCAGATAAAATATCGCAAGTTGAGATAAAGTATTCATTTAAAATATTATCTCCAGAAACTTTGTTTTTGTTTAAGGCACGAATTGCAGATTCAACTTCGCTTACAGTAATCTGTTTATCGAGTTCTTCAAATATTGCATCGCCATCATTAAAATTATGATTATTATTAAACTCTTCAGCTTCTTCAGAAACCGACACTTTTATATCCTTAAACATATTTATAAAGTATGAACTAAATTCATTCATGGAAATATCAGGATTGTTGCGTTTTCTTTTAATAAATAGTTTCCAAAACTCACGTGGTTTAGAATGGCGCATTTTTTCTAATTCTTTCATTTGTTTAAATTTGTACAATCGTTTCTTTTTCTGAATTAATTTCTTGTAAATCAATTTAGTATTAGCCAGTAACATCCTATTTTCGCCCGACTTGTTTCTGTTAAAGTTGAATAATGCCTCTTTGTAACGTGTTTTAGCAAGAACACATTCATCATCGAACCATTTATTAGTATCGCTGTTGTGTACTTGATAAAACGGCCTCAAGATCTTTCGTTTTTTAAAGAGCGGATCCGCAACATCACGTATTGTATTTGTAAATTGTATTATAAGGTTATTTATACTATTCATATCATCTTTGATTACATTATCACGATAATTATTGAAAAGTGGCAATTTGCTTATTATACCGCTACGAAATATTTCTTTGTATGTATTGTCCCACTTCGTATTTTCAAGATTTATTATGTTACTTTTACAGTAATGGCTATTACCCTTAATAACAAAAGATAACGGTGCATGGTCACTGAATTCATTGAAGTCTCCTATTTGAAAATCACTTACCATCGAAAAATCACATTCTTTCAATAACAGATAATCTATCACGCTACACCCGTTTCTATTCACATACGTTGCAGAACCCACGCTGTAATCACACCCTAACCTACCATTGGCTATTCTACATGACGTAGCCTTACAAAGATCAAGTAGTTTGGTTCCCTGTGCATTTATTGCCGAGTCCTGTGACACTCTAATTAAAGGATTATCTGGTATATAGTCACTATAATCGATATCATTAACAGTTCGATCAAAGATAATATAATCGTTTCTATTAGCTACCCTTGCATTGCAATCACCAACAATGAAAGTACTACCTAATGAATCAAAGAATGATATGTCCTCCTGTAATTATTGAAAAAGATCAGCATTAACAATGTTAACTGCTGACCGTCTTCACCGCTCGTAACGTTATTTGTTGATTCTAATGTCGAATCACCTAAAGGGCTTACACACCCTAAAGGCTTAGCTCCACTCCGGAAGGCTTATCTGCACCGGACGTGTTATCTGCACCGGACGGGTTATCCGCACCGGACGGGTTTATCTACACCGGACGGGTTAGGCACATATTGCCTGTGAATTTCGCCGGTTCCATCCTCTGCTTCAACAAAGTAACTTTCAATCAATCCCCGCCAGGACTTGAGAACAATGCATTTTATAACCGACGTTGCGCCCAAAACATTATTTCCCAGTTCATTCCGTGACACACGTGGCTAAATTCGCAGTATTAAATTCTACACGAAAGGACTCTTATACAATTTGGCCTTTTAAGGAGATAGACCTATACTTTTACATGCATGAGCACAAAACCAAACTTATTAAACGGCCCTTCCGGACGCCCTAGGCGGCCACTTGAACTGTGCGGGCTTTTCCGTGTTACCAGAATATATCATGGAAATTGTGAATTGGTTTCAACTGAACAATGGATTAGCGTTTGACTGACAGGTGCTTACAAGAGATGTGTATGATACATACGCTCTACTCGTGATTATTTTGTGACAAAGTGTTAAATACAAGAAACATGCATAAATGTCTGTCCATCCATTCATGAGAACATCCACCGATCTGTATGTGTTAATGTCTTCCACCTCCATTCAGTCGCAGCATACTACAATGTCTTATGATGTTACCGAACTTGCATCAACCCTTACATATACTTTAAGAAACAATGTTAAGAGTTTGAGTTACTATCAATAGCTTAAGAAAGCTTTACAATTCTAATCATGCTGTTAATTGTTGCGATGTGCAAGCCTCAAATCAAGGTTCTGTACTTGAAAGAAATGTTCACAGTCTGGAAAATATTGACAGTTTTACGGATGAGAATTCTGACATGTCAGATACTGGCAGTGTTTTTGACTTATATGACGATCATTCCAATGCTTCGGATAATTCTTTAATTGACTCAGAGTCCGACGAAAATAATTCTAGCCTTGCAAATGATTTTTGCGCATAGGTTTCCCAGTTCAAAATCTTTTTGTGCTCTCCAAATGCTTTGGCAATTGTGCAGCCTTATCATCCATTTTTACCAAAGGATCCAAGAACTCTTCTCAAATCAAAAAACAATTATGATGTAATCAAAGTCAGAGTACCATCCTTTTGGAATAGGTGCAAGTCTATTCGGCGAGATTCAGTCCAATTAACCTGTTGCAATTCAAGAGAAACAATCACTTTGTCTTCAATTAAATATTGATGGCTGCCATTTTTTAAGAGTTCCAGCACTCAGATCTGGCCAATTTTATTCAGGATAGTAGAGCTTTATCAATCCAAACCTTTTATAATAGTACTTTTCTTGGGAGACATGCACGAATTCCTGCAAAAGAGTATGAGAGTGGATCTTTGGAGTTTGCAAAGTTGTATTAATGAAATGACCATACTCTATCACAAAGGAGTTAGAATACCTCAAACAGATAACTCTATCAGAAATAAAATTTTCTGTGTAATATGTGATACTACAGCCAGAGTTTTTGTTAAGCAATCAAAATGTCACTCCGGTTACTTCGTGTGTGATAAATGCTGTCAAAAGTACATTACAATAAGAAAGTGACTTTTCCTGAAACCAATGCAGTTTTTTCGCACTGATTTGCAGTTTAATAAAAGGGAAAATGAAGAGTACCATAATGGTTCCTCACCATTCGGAGCTATCCCTTTCCCTTTACGTATGGTGAGTCAATTTCCTATAAATTATATGCATTTAGTTTGTCTAGGAGTCACGAAGGGCTTCTTTGGCTTTGGATGAAAGGTCCACCCATTTGTAGGCAAGGGACAAGATCTAAGGTCTTACCTGCCTCGTGAATTCCTGAGAAAGGGTAGGTCATTGAATGAAGTTGAAAGATGGAAGGCCACATAATTCCGTCAGTTTTTACTGTACACAGGTCCAGTTGTTCTCAAAGTTTGCCTGCTCATACAGTTCTATAATCATTTCAAGGTTCTTGTTGTCACAGTTTACTGTCTCGCCAGCCCATTCTTCTGTCAAGTTTATTGTCATTATACAAACCATTTGCTTATTGCATTTGTGAGACATTATGGTCAACTGTATGAAGATGATCAAGATGTATACAATGTGCATGGCCTTGTTCATCTGGCAAACGATGTTTCAAGATTTGGTGAGATTGATAAGTACTCAGCCTTTATATTTGAACGTTATTTGGGAATGTTAAAAACAATTGTTAGAAAGCCAAACTTTCCTTTACAGCAACTAATCAGGAGACTTTCTGTGAAACAGGTGATTGTAGACCCAGCAAAATTATAATGGAAATCCCAGATTGCGGAATTGTCAATAAAAGACATAATCATTGTCCCCGTGTTAGACATAAACTTAGCAAATCTCTGCAATGCTGTTCTTTCTTCCGATGATTTATTTATTTATTTGTGTATTTGTTGTCGAGATTCTGCAATTTGAGGAACTGACCTTGCCATATATTTACTTATCAATCCATCGAGGTGATACTTGTATCCTTTCTGGTGAGAAGGTGGTTTAACACTCATCAGTCTTGAGAATTTTCACAGTCTCATGTCGTACCTGATTGCTGTCTTCACTGATGAAAAGGAAACATCATTAATACCAAACAACTGGTTGGACGGTATATCGTCACCGGGTGATACTTGGCGATCACTGCCAATCAGAATCCTTTACAGGAGTGGTAAGTAACATATATTAAGACATCTATTTGACGCTTGTTGAGTAATGTATCTAACGGTTGCATGTATTGTTTTTATGCGAGTTAATTACCACTAGTAATACATTATGTGTTAGCCTTCTACAACACCTGGTAAATTTAAGAGAAAATATATAACCTACATAGATTTTTTTTGTATGAAGTGATATTAAAAGAAAAAATACCAAGGAAATGTCTGGCCATTAAGTTGAACTAACAACAAGTGACGACACAAGCAATGGGTATTCTGAAGATCCTGATGCCACACAAATACGCTGAAAAAAATGATGTGTGACTATAATTATGTGGTACAACATGTTCAGACTCGTATGAGAAGGCTCGATCTAAACTTAAAATCCGACCTACAAACATATTCAGATGCAGATTTTCATGACATTCAGTCCGAAAGGAAACGCAGGTATTTATTGATACTAAACTGATTTATATAATAATATGTTGATGTTTATAGTCGTGTGATGTGATGTCGTTTGCATTTATTATTACTTTTGCCTTCTTGTTTGTCTGTTTGCGTGTTTGTTTCTGTGTTTTGTGATTGACTGTCCTCCTTGAGTGCTACTTTCCCTGTCCGATCGTTTTATATTTCTTTTCCGATTAGACACTTACTATGGCACATCATGCAACAGTCGATTAAGTTTTTACCGTGAGATTTGTAAAAAGTTTCTCACCAGGTGTTAATCGATTTAATGAGATCAATATAAAAATTGACTATCTTAGTTAAGAAATGCAGTCGAATGTTTTCATTCTGACTGTTGGTTCCTAAAGTATTTCGGCACTCTTCTGTTTTTTGGAAAATACAACTAAATACAACTAAAACACAATAGTTATCAAATAATGTTCATTGGACTAATGCTTATTCGTTCAGAATAATTCATTAGGGGCAGTCTGGTAAAAACCAGTTTAGCTCGTATTTTTTAGTGAAGTACAAAGATATAGAAGCTATTCTGGTTAATAAAAATCGGTTACGAACCCCGTGAATAGCTATAATAAACGGGTACTAACCCCGGAAAAACCGGTACTATCCCGATTGACAGTAATTTAAGTACATCCAAAATAACGCTACGATTTCAAACATTATATAGATAATAGAGCTAGACATTTAAACGGCTGATTTAATATAGCCTGGTACTAACCCAGCGTAAATCTGCCTATTGAATATAGGCTATTCTTAAGAAAATAAATAATAGCAATAAAGAAGAGGCAATTCACTTTTATGTGATTAACGACTGACTTAATATAGTCTGGTACCTACCCAGCGTCAGTATGCCTATTTAGTATAGGCTACTTTTAGGAAAAGAAACAGTAACTAGAAAGAAGAGAAAATTAAATTTAATGTGATTACACGGCTGACATAATATAGTCTGGTACCAACCCAGCGTCAAGCCAAACATTAAATAATCATTAATGTGATTAAGGGCTGATTTGAATACATCTTGGTACCAATCCAACGTCCAGCCGTCTATAAAATAAGTAAAATATAATCTGGAACCAACCCAGAATCCAACGGGATTTAGTTCCGTATATATGACACATTAAATATTTCTCTTGCTAATAATCTGCATAAGAAAGTGACATTATTAGAGTATACAGTCAGTAAAATGTATCTACCACATTGGCACGTGAGTTACAAATATACGAAAAATCAAATTCATATGGCAATGATTTTGAAATCTTTATTATTATTCAGCAAATGTGTATTTATATTTTTCAGCACGTGATACACTAATATTTACATTGTTGGAAAACATTAGTGAAGGGATGAAAGAACAGCGAAGACTTCTGCAGCTAGTCCTATCCAGAGGTGGAGATCCTGTATTGGACGAGAGTGGTCCTACCCTTCCTGAGGGAATCTTTTTAAAGAAGAACTGCAAACATTGGAAGAAACAGTATGTGACACAGATTCGGGTGGTGTTGCATGCTTTTCATCAAAATGGATATCCCTTAATAATAAATAAATAAAGTTAATTTAACAATTGAATTTCATTTTTTGTGTTCATGTGGATATGACTGCAATGAGCGAGTCCATGAACACACACACAATGATATTCATTCATTATATTTACTTTCTTCAATTAATCTTATTACTACAAATTTTAAAAAGTGTCACAATATGATATTGGTGATGTAGCCTGAATTTAATTATATGCAACATTGGGTTATCATAACGGTAAAAGAAAAAGACTTATTTTAAATCGTAATGAATAATCATTGATATTACCCAATGATACGTCATAATGGATAAATGATAACACTATCGAAATATCATGTCATACATGCAAGAATGAATGCAATTCAGCAAATAAGCCTCAACCAGGCAATGGCGATAGAAAATGTAAATACTGCATGATACCACACAAAATTACATTGTAAACCATGAGTGTTTACTTGTCCTAAGTATGTTGGTGATCATTTAGCTTCTTTAATATTCATATTATTTATTCAGGTAAAATACCTGTCCATGTATGGTGGACAAACTGGGAAAGACACTGTGAGTCGGGTGCTGAAAGAAGTCATGACAAGTGGGCTTGTGCAGCAATACAACTTCCGGGGGAAGAAAGGAAAGCTTCCATTTGATACTCTGCTTTTGGCATCAGCTTCCTAAAAAAGTATGATAATGGACCTTTGGAAACGGCCGAGCACGACACATACGAAATATTGCAGTCTCGGTTTGATTGAGACTGTTCATGAGCGGTAGTGAAATATGCTAGCTACCGCTCACGCCCTCTAGCCCCGGGTTGAGCAGAACTCAATATTCATAAAATCAATAGAACACAATTGTAACCATCCCAAAGATGGCATGCATACGGCGGTGGACATGGAGTTATACGCTTCCCCATGTCGTACGGCGTATGGTCCCAGTATCTAATAAAAAAAAATGCCCCTAAGAGCGAAATAAACATAATGGAATTTAGTTGGGAGCAGCGGTTATGAAGCCTGCGTATCACAAGTAACAGCCAAAAGACTAAATTAAAAAGCAGACAACATATCCTATAAGTGGTTAAACAATACCCAGAGCCTTTTATAGGCCGCAGTAGTGGAACCACCGAATCAAACATTAAGTAAGAAAACAAAAGAAATTGAAAATGTACCACCGATAACTAAATATAAGTATCGGGCTCAGCGATCTCCAAAGATCGAATGAATAACAGTACTGATTCCTAAGTTCATAGTTCTTAATTTGACAAGATGCAAATAGAAATTGTTATTTTTGTTCAAATAGAGTCAACTATATGGATGACAATGTTTTTCTCATCAGAAAATTGGATATATGTTGTTTTAATGCAGTGTATTGTTAATAGAGCATTTTTATACTGGTTAACTTGTGTTATTATCATTTTGAAATGTTCATGATAAATGACTAACTTACTGTATTCTATACCTGTTGTAAGCGATTCGCTTCTAGAGTACTTTTTGATTGTCCTACTGGGTAGAACAATTACTAAGCAATGCAGATAAAGTGTCTTGCTCAGGGACACAACACATATGGTTAGGGCGGGGATTGAACACACGACGTTTGGATAATGGGTCCATCACTCTCTACTAGACCACAGCGCTCCACTAAAACTAACAGTTATTAAACTCTGTGAAAACATGTCCTTTTGTCAGAGTGTGCCTTGGAATTATGTTCATTATAAATGAGCAGGAAAGTTCATATATAGCCGTCGTTCTTGTTGTTTTGCACAAATAAAAACATTTGTCTTTAAGGGTGCCTTCAGAGGGATTCATCAACAATGACTTCAACAAAGAAGGATATGGAGATGGAAATAAATAAAATGGCTTGGTGGTGCCAGGGACCGAGATGGTGGGCGGAAAAACAGAACAAATTGGAAACCGAGTACTGATGAAAATTTGGACTACTGAATGTGCCACCCTTGACATGGATTTATTACACAGAGAGTTTCTATATAAGACATGTCGGATAACGTCAGTGCCACTATTAGTGATGTAATGAAAGACTGTTCTCGTGATCACTTTATTCGGTATCTACTCGGTTACGTGGACTCTGTAATGGGCCCATATTGGGGACAGTGCTATTGAAGCTGACTGTTTCCCAAACTTTTTAATTAGGTGTGCGAAATTCTTAAAACGACTTTATCATTAACATGATTAACAAGTGCTAGAAATAGTAATTTTCATTTGTACTGATGGACGGTAAAATTTGATAGTAAAATACTTACACTACTGAAATGGAAAATAAGTGTGAAATTAGTTTTAAAAGTTAAACATTGACGTATGTGTTAAAAAACGCACCTATATACTATGTATATATTAAGTTTTTGTATGTGTTATTTTTCCATATATTTTTGTTTTCCTAGCAAACAGTATTCGTTGGGGGAATTAATCTCACAATATTCTAATGATATAAGTTTCAATTGTCATGTCAAAGGATATTTTGCTAGTTTTTGTTCACTTGGCAATGCAATTATCTTGTAATAGTGATCGTGATATGTGTGTTGAATGTTGATAACTGTTTATTATTATGTTTAACTGTATTTAGAAAATTACTCTTTATTATAATTTTAATTGTTGTAATTCATTTATGTTGCATCATAATGAATGCAGACAGAACATTTTACAGCCTATCTTGATTGTGTCCCATGTTTCTAGTCTCTGGATATATTGCGTTAAATTCAAGTAATTTTTAGTTTGAAAATATGAAAAATACTCTTCATTATACTTTCAATTGTTTTTATTTATTTATATTGCATAATAAAGTAGAATCTGGCCATTCACATGTTTTCGTGTGAAACTGTCCGCTGCCCAGTACAATGACCTATCTATCCGTGTTTTTTGTTAATCTAGTCATTTATATATTTTTGTTTCAAGCCAAATACCAATACTATGTATTAATATTAACAATGTCTCCATTTTGTTTCTGATTTTAAATTTAAGATGATATTTTTACGCCAATTTATTAGTTCTACCATATCAGTATTTCATTAAGTAGGCATGTAATACTCACAGTAGAGGGTTATATAGCAATTTAATTACAAACCCTTAGGGCATTTGTTAATTTCCAGTGACATTTCTGGTATATTGCTATGTTTGTGTTGAATAATATGTTACATTCTTTATAAAATATTTAATACTGTTCAGGAGCAATATATAATAATTAATTTAACAAAATTTAGATTAAATTATAATAAATACTTACTCTTTACAATCCAGTTTGCTTCTTTTGTCAATGGGCATTATGGGTATGGGCCCATTAATGTATCCCCATATTGGTCCCATTAAAGTATACCAATATGTGCCCATTAAAGTATCCCCAATATGGGTCAATTACAGTATCCCCAGTATGGGCCCATTAAAGTATCCCATATTGGGCCCATTAATGTATCCCCAATATGGGACCATTAACGTATCCCATATTAGGCCCATTAAACTATCCCCATATTGGTTCCATTAAAGTCTCCCCAATATGGGAAAATTACAGTATCCCCAATATGGGTCCATTAAAGTATCCCCAATATGCGCCCATTAAAGTATCCCCATATTGGGCCCATTACAGTATCCCCAATAGGGGTGAATTAAGTATCCCCAATATGCGCCCATTAAAGTATCCCCAATATGGCTCCAATACCGTATCCGCAATATGAGTCCATTACAGTAAGCCCATATTGGCCCCATTAAAGTATCTCAAATATGGAACCATTACAGTATCCCCAATATGGGTCCATTACAGTATCCCCAATATGGGACCAATAAAGTATCACCAATATGGGACCATTTCAGAATCCCTATATTGGCTCCATTGCAGTAACCCCAATATGAGTCCATTACAGTATCCCCAATATGGGTCCATTACAGTATCCTCAATATGGGTTCATTACAGTTTCCCTAATTATGGCCCATTACAGTTTCCCCAATATGGGTCCATTACAGTATCCCCATTATGGGTCCATTACAGTATCCCTTATATGGGCACATTACAGTATCCCATGATGAGCCCATTACTGTATCCCCAATATGGGCCCATTAAAATATCCACATATTGGACCCTTTACAGTATCCCCAATATGGATACATTAAAGTATCCCCAATATGGGCCCATTAAAGTATCCCCAATATGGGCCCATTAAAGTATCCCCAATATGGGTCATTTACAAAATCCCCAATATGGGCCGGTTAAAGTATCCTTAATATGGGCCTATTGCAGTAACGCCAATATGGACCCATTAAAGTGTCCC
>JAWPHD010010332.1:0-94777 GCA_037043455.1 Cyrtodaria siliqua
TCCAACTTTTGATCAAATCTGCATAAAAGTCCGGTATAGTCTGGTAATTCGGGATCATTTTAATTAGAAATTATCTATATTCATATGAAAAATCGAATAATTTTCACCAAAGGTAACCAGAAAATATCTTGGTAAAACATTCCAGTAAGCTTCCTCATTATCTGTTAAAGACTCAACCCAGTTTGTTTTAAGTGATATAAAGAAAGATGCAGGATCGCACATTTCAATACCGCCGCTCAATTTGTCACCAATTAATGTAGTCCTTTTTATTTTTTCGCGTTTTCCACTCCAAAGGAATGAAAAAATCTCATTGAATTTAATTTATTTAAAATATCTTGCGGCATTATCAATGACTGAACAAGATATACAAACTTCGGCAACAAAAGTGTTTTAATTCTCTGATTTTTTCAAAAGAAGGTTAATTTTCTTTTTTGCCAATTTTTAATAGTATTTTCGCAATTTTCTAATTTCAATTCAGTTCATTGCATTTTTGTTTATCATGTCCAAAATAAATACCTAGTGCTTTTATTGGCGTTATTTGAAAGCAGAAGTAGGTAGACAATTCCAACAGGAAATGTAGCTTTCCACCGCATTAAAACGCAACAACAAGTATACATGTTAATACGAAGCAATTCATGTGACATCATACATTTAAACGGTTGACAATATGCCTATTGCTTTGGAACTGTCAATAGAAAAAATGCCGCTGGGTTGCTTAAGCCAGATTATAGGGTGCACCAAACATTAGTATTACCATAATGTCATTAAACAAAGAAGCAGTATAAATAAAGAAATCATCGACAGGCTATATTCCCTAAAAACAACGTAGCTTTAATAGGCACTGTAAGTATAACACATGCCTGGTCATAGGTCATGCACATATGAATATAAAATGTAAAAGCCTAGAACGACATACAGCAAGTACTCAGTGGCTTGGAATAAGCTAGACCAACAATAGAGCAAATCATAATGGTTACGATAACACAACATCAAACGCTACAGGCTTTTGAGGATTTGGGGATTTAGGTAGATGTCATCATAGGGTAAGCACAGTGGCGTAAGATGGCTCTATAACCTATTTTGAAAACTATCTAACAAGTTTAATAAATATTGTATAAAAGTGAGTATGACCAAGGATCTTAAGAAGTTTATAAATCATGTCACTATAGAAAAGAGAATGAGAGTGGACCTTTGGAAACGGCCGAATAGGACACATACGAAATATTGCAGTCTCGGTTTGATTGAGACTGTTCATGAAAGGTAGTGAAATATTCTAACTACCGCACACGCCCTCTAGCCCCGTGTTGAGCAGAACTCAATATTCATAAAACAATAGTACATGATTTTAACCATCCCGATGGCGGTGGACATAGAGATTTTTTCTCTGCTCCCAGTATCTAACAAAATACTATGCCCCGAAGAGCGAAATAAACAAAACGCAATTTAGTTGAAAGCAGCGGTTATGAAGCCTGCGTATCACAAGTAACAGCCAAAAGACGTCAAGTTGTGATAGTCCTTGTCGTAGAAGATATTTTTAATTTAAAAAGTAGATCAGGGTTACGATAATACAATTTTGCAAATGTTTTTGAATTTTATTTTAACGGTAGCTCTGATGGAGATTCTTCTTAGTTATACAAAGATTGCACACATAAGTCCGTAAGCTCTAGAAAAAACAACGATTGTGTCGGGAAAGATATACCCCATAATATCTTTCTCGGAGAACATCATCGTCTAGGTTTGGATAAATAATAATATCAAAATTAAAATCTCTGGTGTCATATATTATGCAAATTATTTCTCCATTTTCAATAGAGTGATGTAAGTCAAGAAAAGAAGCGACAGTATTAGAAATGTGAGATATCACGTCTTGAAAACAATACAAACGCTCGACGCTCATCTACTATAAATCATTAAAGCACCCAGTATTAACAAAAATAAACATCTAAGATTCGCGAACATACACATTATTATGTAACGGCATTATGATAAATATTAGAAATGGTGTCGCAAAATGCAACAAAACACCGAACACAGCGAGGCGTACAAAAACAAGATAGAGATTTATGTGCCGCGCGTAATGACGAACAGAGCGAGATATATTATCTCAATACATGCAGTTGGTTTGTTGCTATTTCAGCATGAAGAGAATAAAACTATTCACTTTTCTAAACGTTGTCATGTCAGGTATATTTCAGAACAATCGTCCACATATTTGGCATTGTTTTCCTTGTATGCATCCACTTATCAGAATTTACATTACGTGGTCCGAGTATTAACATTCATACCCCATCGAACCACCCCTTCTCTAAGAAACGAAAACGGGGTTGATTGGGGTATGAAATAAAACTATAATTTCGGCTTAAAAAATGTGCGTATTGTAGATTTAAATCATTTACTAAGTAAGTTTAATATGATTATCGCATTCTTTCCTTACAAAATGATTTTAAACGTGTTCTATTGTTGAAATATCCGTTACAAAATCTTGGTTATATAAGCTTTCCAATCGCTAAATGGTATTAAGGCGGGACCACGTAATGACCACCTTAAGTTATTTTTAGTTCTACATTCACTTTATTTGTTATATACACACTGTTAAATTAACAACAACAACTGTAGTAAACGAATAGTCAACTACAAAAATATGCCAGTGCTAAAGGTACGCGTCAAACGTTATAAATTATCCAAAAGCGTATAAAGAATAAGTATAACAGTCAAACAGGGCATGCAACTTTCACCAAACGCAGTAAACCCAAAAACACGCAAAAAGACAAATATGAATGACAATGTTAATAAAGAATAAAGGCAAATGGAACGGCAAGAGGTAAAAAAAGGCCGCTGGGGTTTAAACCAGGTTCTATGGTGCACCAAACCTCACACCTACCCTACTGTCATCCCAATAAAACGGGACAGAGTAAATAAAAAAATCCCCGCCATGAACTATTCTCTAACCAACAAGGCAGCAAACAAGTTTTTCCATAAGTCAACAAATCCTGAAATGTCAACACAGAATTTAAATAGAACTACTTTTGTTGGTAATGAAACCGAAAGAAATATGTTACCAAACTGACTAAAAGTCACGACATTTCTCCAAAATATTTATCGGAAATATCTAATTGACATATAAGATTATTAGAATAGCAAATTAGATGTTTTCGTTAAGACCGACTGTCATTTTGGTTGAATTTATGCATTAAAACTCCCCATTGCCATTAATAAATCCAGTATTTCTAGATGCGTGATATCGAAATAGAAAACAATGCCATAATGATTATACGCTATTTCCCCCAAAAAACGTGCATCGTTGTCGCCGTAGTTATACGTGTTAATAGTAATAGTAACAATCACGATCAGTGTACATTTGCAATAAAGGTATGTTAAGAAAGTCGAAGCACTAAACGATTGCTCATAAACGTATCATTTGTGTTTGTTACGATGAAAAATACGTTACCAATCAATTTATAATATACAAATATTACTCTTTAAACCTTGAAAAACTGAAACATACCTTTACTGTCGCCAACTACCAAATTTGATATTCGATAAGGAAATGAAATTTATAATTCGTATAAATCACAGAGTGTAGATAATTATTTTACAATTTTGAATAGTTGTAACATTATGTTAATCGTACAAGTAATCCGTCTTAGAATATGTTAAGACAATTGTGTCTTCAAATATATCGCCAATGAATGAAGCATACGTTACCAATGAATGAAGCATACGTTACCATCACTTGAGAGTATCATAGACTGTATACCCTAGCTTTAATGATACATGGACATTGCCGTACATGTTCATGATGATCCAAGTACATTATTATCGTTTGAACTCAGTTAGCTGAGATGAAAATATTTTTATGAAATAGGCTAATAGGATAAAATTGTCAAGGAATTTTAAGGATGAAGCCAGCGTGACTAGCTATGTTCGATGCTTATTCAGAAAATAGTAGTGTGTTTTTTGTAAAGCCTGTTCTGCTACCCTATCATAAGTAGTTGACATTGATATGTTCTTAAAATAATGCATCAGAATGGCTGAAATTAAACATACGTGATGCAACCATACGTTACTTTAAACGTTAAACTGAATGGAATTGCAATGGTGTATACTTATACCGTCAAAACAGGTGCATATTGAAAGATAATATGTATGGTTAAACTGAATAACTATTTGAAGTCAAGAAGGTTAATAAATAGTAGTGCTACAGACTGAATACATGTGTAATGAAACATACGTTACTTATAATAAAAGCACATTACTATTTGAACACATTAAAATATAGCAGAACATAAGTCTTTCGTGAACATTTAGAAGAGTATATAAACTACATACGTGTCACTCTTTCTTTGAAAACTAATTTGCAGTTCTAGTATGAAGCATATATGTAAATGTTAATTAATACAAAATACGTTACTTTAGACATATTCGAGCTTATATACTCAGCAAAAATAAAAAGTATCCACTTTGTTTTCCTTCAAAATCTGAAACTGTTAGAAAGAACTAACAATTGCAGCATGATTTTCTTTTAATAACATCTTTGTTTGATGTTCACACAAAATTTCATCGAAATATACCAAATGCTTAAAAAAATAAATCAAACTTTAAAAACATAGGTGTGAAAACGAAATTAACAAAACTTAAAAAATGATAAGATTAGCGACAATAGCAAGATTTAGAGGTCTAAGCCCATTCAAATACACAGAAAAATGTTCAAAACCTCGCTAATATCTCATGTGTCCACGTTACACCGAATACACTAAAAAATGCGACGTCGCATGCTTCTGACGTAACGACTGAAGAAGCATCAGGCATATTTGGGACGTCGTGTACATCCGGATGACCTTATCCAAAGTGTTCAGGACATTGCAGCAGCACTTGTCCGCGAATGGAACGCATTAGCTCTAGAATTCATCAGTCGTTACTTTCGAAGCATGCGATGTCGCATTCTTGCATGTATTCGGTGTTACGGTGGACACATGAACTATTAGAGAGGTTTTGAATATGTTTGTGTGTATTTGAATCAACTTAGACTGCTGCATCAGTGCTATTGTCTTACCTTTACATTTGTTAAGTTTTGTTAATTTCGTTTTCACACCTATGTTTTTAAACAGTGATTTTTTTTTGATTTTTCGGTATATTTCGATGAAATTTTGTGTAAACATCAAACAAAGATGTAATTAAAAGAAAATCATGCTACAATTTTTAGTTCTTTCTTACTGTCTCAGATTTTGCAGGAAAACAAAGTGGATAATTTTTATTTTTGCTGAGTATACATTTAATAGATGGCAATTTATAGATACATAGATAAATATGCATGAAATCTCATTAAGATGAGACCCTTCATCACGCTACGATACTCTAGCTACAAGGATCTGACAACACTGCATTGGACGTCACGTCAGACTGACCTTACGATTAGCCGTTTTACCGTCTTTATTCACTGCGCACGTCCCGTTTCAATCAAACGCTGTGGAGCAGACTACGCTTGGTATTGAAAGTGACAATGTCCGCAACTATTAGCTTATAAATCACAAAATAATTGCGTTGACACACAAACCATTATTGAATATTTACTAAATAAAGCCAAGATTGTTTGACGGTACAAGAAAAAACGTACCGCTTCGTGGGGTTGAACTTGTATTCCAAACTAAAATAACACTTGTGCATAATAATAATAGAACGTCGCAAATAGCCGACCTCGCTACCGACTGAGCTAAACGGGCCAGACGCATTAAGTAAGACATAATAAACAGAAAACCTAATGTCGCAATAATCTCCGTAAAATATTTTTTTTCAGATACAAATAGAATGTTCCCAATGTTTTCAAAAAACATGACAACGCCCATGATTTTCTTCGTATTCTTGATGTAAAACATGTCGTTTTTGAATTATCGTGCAATCCACAGCAATAACACACGGCGACTTTATCTTTTTTCGGATATATGTGTTTTATGTGGATTTTCGTTTGTTCAGTTCACGCGAACATCATCTGAAGTACATATGAAACACGCGATTTCAATGGTTGAATTTAGTTGATCTTTTCAGGAATATTGATTACATGAAAGGTCGATCTGACTTGACCTCCAAAGCAGTGTTGTCAGATTTTAGAAGCGGAGAGTATAAAAGCCTTATTAGGATTATATTTTAATGAGATTGATATGCATGCAATATAATTGTTATTATTATGGGTTATTGTTTAACTTGTTAAAAAAGTTTATCAAAAGAGGACATTGTTAATTATCCCCACTTGGATGGGGATGTTCCCCGAGCAACTTCTTATGGGGCGTATGTATTTCAACTTATTCGTTTTTCAAGAGCTTGTACTCGAGTTGAGGACTTTAATATTCGTAATCTTTGTATAACTAAAAAGCTACTCAATCAAGGTTACCGTTACCATAAACTTCGTAAAACCTTTGCAAAATTTTATTATCGTAACCCTGATCTTCTTTCCAAATATAAAAGTAATTTAAGGACTCTTCTGCGACAAGGACTATCACAACCTGACTAATATGGTGATGTGATTTATAAACTTCGTAAAATTCTTGGTCATGATCACTTTCATACTATCTTTGTTAATCTTGTTAAAAGGTTTATGAAAAGAGGTTATGACACTGTCATTTTGCAACGTACTGCATGCTTTTGGTGGTGGACCCTTTTACAGTTCGCCACTATGCTTTCCTCTTTAATTGTACAATGACCGGACGGGCTGTGGACCATATGATGACGCCTACCTAAAACCCATTGGGACGGTGGCGTTTGATGTTTGTCTATGATCTTTCTTGTCGTGCCCTTAATGGTTCATTCTCTTGTTGCTCTGGCTTCTGCCAAGTCATTGAGTACCTTCATTGTGGCTTTCTATACTATTGTTTTTTGTATTATATTTACACGAGCATATTTGTGTTTTACTTATATTGCCTATTGATGCTGCCTTGTTGGTAAGAGATGAGATCATGGCGGGGATTTCTTTACTTACACTGTCCTGTTTGAATGGGATGAGGTAGGGTACGTGTGAGGTTTGGTGCACCCTAGAACCCCCAGTGGCCTTCTTTGCCACTGACCGTTCCAAGGCGGTAACCCTATTGTCAACCATTTTGTGTTAGTGATGTCGTTTGCATTTATTATTACTTTTGCCTTCTTGTTTGTCTGTTTGCGTGTTTGTTTCAGTGTTTTGTGGTTGACTGTCCTCCTTGAATGCTACTTTCCCTGTCCGATCTTTTTATATGTCTTTATGTTTTAAAAGCGGCTGGTCTTATTTCTTCAGGTTAAATAATGTTAAATAATAATGAACTCTATAATTTTTCTTTGGTTAGAGGCATGGGATGGGGTAAAGATGATTATATATGTTTATATGAACACTTTCTTTGTTCCTTTTGTCAGGCAAAGAAAACGTATACATACGATTGTGTCGATCGTTTGAAATTCAGTATACATGAAACATACGTTACATAATATGCATGCTCATTAAATGGAAAATTGATTTTTGATAATGATCAAGTGTTTTTTTGTTTTATTTTTTACAAAAAAAAAATTGAAGAAAAAAACAGTTCTCTCAGTTATTTTCAGCTCATGTAAATCAAATGGAGGAGTAGCTATACTTTTTAACAAAGACCTAGACTATAAAATACATAATTATATATCTGACCCTGAGGGAAATTTTATAACTGTAGATTTAACTGTTAATAACAAGAGATTAACCCTTATTTCACTTTATGGCCCAAACACAGATTCCCCTTCATTTTTTGATAGGATAATGACAACTGTAGAGACTATGAAAAATAATAATGGCCTGATTTTATGTGAAGATTTTAATTTGGTCCAAGATCCAGAGATAGATTAATATAACTATAAAAATATTAACAATAAAAATGCGCGTGCAAAACTGTTAGAAATCAAAACTTGCTATAATCTTATTGACCCATATAGAGAATTTTATCCCAATTTAAGAAGGTACACATGGAGAAAGAAGACACCATTAAAACAAGCAAGACTAGATTTCTTTTTAGTTTCTGAAAATCTTTAATCATCTGTAAATAAGTGTACTATTGAAGCTAGCTACTGCTCAGATCATTCAATTACCATGTTAAACTGCAACTTCACTGAATTTATAAAGGGAAAAACCCTTTGGAAACATAACAATTCGCTTCTAAGTGATATTGAATATTTAAATATAATGAATAACAAAATAGATGAAATTAAAATTCAATATGCGCTTCCTATCTATAATATTGTTTACATTAACAACATACCAAATAATGATCTTCAATTTACAATTACTGATCAATTATTTTTGGATACATTGTTGATGGAATTAAGAGGAAAATCAATATCACATTCAAGCCACAAAAAAAGTAAATGAAAAACGTGAAAATGATTATGTTCTTGAAATGCAACATTTAGAACAAAGACTTTCTCCTGATCAAATACCCACTCTTGATCTTTTAAAAGATGAACTACTGTTACTTCGTAGGCAAAAAAATGAATGGTTTTCTTATTAGATCACGAGCTCAAATAATAGAAGATGGAGAAAAAACAACTAAATATTTTTGCAATTTAGAGACGCACAACTTTACTAGTAAAATTATTCCCAAAATGTTTAAGGCCTGATGGGAGTATAATCACAGACCAGAAAGATATTCTAAAAGAAACTGAAACCTTCTACAAATCTCTATACTCCAGCAGAGATGAAATATTAGAAACAATATATTTAGATAAAGAATTGTCAGGACTAAGTGTACCCAAATTGAATGAGGAGGAATCTAAGCTATTAGAGGGCCTATTAACCTATCAGCAAGCATCATTATCGCTTTTTTGTATGAAAAATAACCGTTCGCCGGGTACTGATGGTTTTGGGGCTGACTTCTTTAAAGTATTTTAGAAGAAACTGGGGCATTTTGTTGTGAGAGCTATAAATTGTGGGTATATTAATGGGGAACTGTCTGTAACACAGAAAAAGGGTATTATTACACTATCCCTAAAGATAACACACCAAGAAGATTTTTAAAAAATGATAGGCCAATTTCTCTCTTAAACTGCGTTTATAAAATTGCTTCAGGGGCCATTGCTTATAGAAAAAATCTATCTTAAACAAACTCATTAATGAAATTCAAACAGGTTTTATTGCAGGGAGATATATGGGGGAAAACACAAAAATGACATTTGATATCATGCAGTTTGCAGAAGAAAATAATTTACCAGGACTCATTTTACTCGTTGATTTTGAGAAGGCATTTGATTCTCTATCATGGAAATTTATTCACAGCGTTCTTAAGTATTTCAATTTTGGAAACTCGATAATTTCTTGGATAAAAACTTTCTATAGAAATGCGAAACTGGCGGTTAATCAAGGAGGTAATTTATCTGAGTTTTTCAGCATAGGCAGGGGATGCCGTCGGGGAAACCCATTATCGCCTTATATATTTGTATTATGTGCTGAAATTTTAGCAATAAAAATTACAAACAACAAAAAAAATAAAGGAATATCTATACATGATATGGAATATAAACTTTCACAATTTGCCGATGATACTTCCATTTTTCTGGATTGGTCAGATACTTCACTCAATGAAACACTCGATGAACTTTCCTATTTTTCCAACAGTTCTGGACTCAAAGGTGAACTTTGACTCAGGTAGTTTGGATTGGGACAAGAAAATACAGTACAGACTCAATTAAAACCAAGTGGAAATTAACATGGGGAAGCAACCAATTTAAATTGTTAGGTATACACTTTAATGTTGATCTTGATAAGATAATTGATATAAACTATAATGATAAGATAGAAAATATACAAAACCTAATCAAACTTTTGAAACGTAGATATCTTACACCGATTGGTAAAATAACAGTAATTAAAACAATATTATTACCCATTCTTAATCATTAATTTATTTCATTGCCTAACCCAAATGATTCAATTATTAAAAAAATAAATGACATGTTTTATGAATTCTTATGGGAGGGACCGGCAAAGATAAAGAAAAGCATTTTAATTAAACAGTATAATGAGGGTGGTCTGAAAATGATTAATCTATATGGACTTAAGGCAATTTGGATAAGAAGACTAATGTTTAAAGGTGGACAATGGCAACATATAGTTACCCATTTTATAAACTTAAAAGACCTAATAAACCTGTGGATAGATTTTGCAGAATTATTAATAATAAAAATGACTAACATATTTTGGAAGGATGTGTTAAAAGCTTACATTAATATTTTAGAACTAAATTAGGGCATTTTATGTGCTAACAATTGTTCAATAACTCCACTATTTTATAATCCTAATATTTTAATCGGAGGTAATGTAATATTTTACAATTCTTGGTATTCATCAACTTAATGATTTAATAGATGAGAATGAAAACTTTTATTCTGTTGAGGAATTTAATAACTTGTATAATGTAAATGCACATTTTCTGCTATACAATGGAGTTATTGCGGCAATTAAAGCTTACATTAGAAAAAATATCTCCACAGAACAAATGGAAAAAATACAAAATCCTATTCTTCCTTTTAATATCATTCCATTTATTAAGAACAAACATGGATCAAGGGACCTTTATAATATTATTAACCAAAACCCAGCAAACCAACTTCAAAATCCAAATGGGATGAAATGTATAACATAGAGGAAGAAACATGGAATGATATATACATATCCCCTTTAAATTCTCAACAAATACAACATTACAATGGTTTCAAGTACGGTTAAACCATAGAATTCTTCCAACCAGAAAATTTCATCATAAAATAAACATCATTGATATTCCAATGTGCAAGTGTTGTCAAGAAGAGGAAACATTAACACATATGCTTTGGTATTGTCCCGAAACCCAATCGATTCTTAATAAGTTAAAAACTTGGCTGTCCAGCAATCATGAACATATATTTACATTTCACAGAAGAATCATTTATATTTAATATTAGTAACACGTTAACACCAGCCGATTTGTACATACTACTTGAAATGAAGTATTTTATTTTCTCAACCAAACATTTAGAAAGTAAACTGTGTATAGAGACCTTTAAAAACAGAATAAGAAAATCGTTTAGTATTTTGGAATTTATATCAACAACAGACAATGTACTCGAACCATTTGTTAAAAAATGGAGCAAATATAAGAATCATTTTAGTTAGTTTTGATCTGTAAATATCAGAGACATCATCCTTCCAGTTTGTGTTTTCTGTGATATTCTGGCCAAGGAACTGACATAACATTTACTGAAAAAAAATGTGATAACCTGTTCAAAATTACGTTTTAAATATTTTAATTTTACAACATGCAAATGTTTTAAGTCAAAATTAAGGTTTTATTTCATACCTCAGCCAACCCCGTTTTCGCTTCTTTGAGAAGAGGTTGGATGGGGTAAGAAAGTTAATACTCGGACCACGTAATGTTTGTATTTGTTGTTCTAAATTGTTTCAATTAATTTCGATACAAACATGTTCTAAAAATGGATGTTGTTATTTTTTCCAATTTACATGCTCTGAATTATATTCACACTGATCTGAGGACCAATATAATATGTAGTTTTCACTAGTTAAACTCATGTTTTTTTTAAAAGCTTTCGTAATCAACACAATTGATGTGTAACGAATGTTACATGTACACAGACAATATAATCACATAACATATTCAGCGACATGCATTATGAAAACCTCTGTTATAGTTAATTTGAAACAACAATGAATTTGGTTTGTCTCATATATTGTATCTTACGTAAACATTGTTATAGATATCCCTTTAATTGTGATTTTTTTTTGTTGAAAATTCCAAACGCTGTTTACTTCGTTTTATTGAGAAACAGCGTATACCGTTTAATAAATGTATTTCAAATAAAGCTTAGAAACATTGCATTCCAGATACTAAACTAAAATAAAATCTGAGTTACAGACTACAAAATCATTCATGCATAAGCAAAGGCATTCTCCCAATTT
This sequence comes from Cyrtodaria siliqua, assembly GCA_037043455.1. Lineage (NCBI taxonomy): Eukaryota > Metazoa > Mollusca > Bivalvia > Adapedonta > Hiatellidae > Cyrtodaria > Cyrtodaria siliqua. The sequence goes on from JAWPHD010010332.1 coordinate 11,933, forward strand.
TTCCAAAAATTCTTCAATATTCTATATACTTGTTAGCGGCAATGTATTTAACCAACCAGTGATTTAAAGTCCAGAGCACTGCGAGCTATTGTGAATGACACACCCGAATAGAACGGCACTATCCATTACGCACTTATTTCTGACAAACAGATTACTTAATGAGTAAAATTGGAATTTATGTTATTTTTCATGATGACTGAGTATGGATTAGTGAATTAGGCCCTGGAAGACACTCAAAACAATCAAGACATGAGATATAGGTCCTATAGAAACCACAGCGTCCAAACGCAATGGCATCGTAGGTCCGCACTTTGCTACAAACAAAGAGCAATATTCAATTATACAATGAAAAAGACCAAATAAAACATAAAGGGTAGTGAGGCCTCTATAGCCCAGTGGCCCACAAGCGGAAGGTAGTGGGTTCAAACCCCGCCAGATGCTGGTCTCTCCATTTCATGTTTCATTAATTCATTGCTTATCATTCATCACCATTTCTGCAAAATTCCCCCTTCTCAGCCCTAAGATGTGCTTCATGAGTAGTTATTAGCTCACTGCTGTCTTGTGACGATGTTAGGCCGACGTTCACCGAAGAGGGATAGGGAAGCTGTAGACAGAAATTCGTTGGTTTTTCGTATTGCGCGTCTAAAGTATGCAATGGCCAGTAGCCTAGTATTGGCATAGTATATTGAATGGAGTAACATAGAGTACTATGGGGAGGCTGTTTCACAGCAATAGACAATAACATGACCTTTCGTCCCTCGGGTTTTCTGGTCGTACCCTAGATTGGTTTTCTCTTTAGCTGCAACTACTATGGTTGTTCAGTACGATTCTGGATACATCCTGAGATGTTTATTATTTTGTATGTGTATCTTTAGTTAGTTTCTCTGGATGTGGACTTTATTGTTAGAGAATTCCTTTTGATGGGATGTAGTTTTGTTTACACTGTCTTGTCTATTTGGGCGCTGAAGACAGGATAATAGCGAGGATTGTGCGCATATAAAATCGATTCAAGCTAACCAGTAGGCCTTATTGCCTACTGACCGTTCCAAGTCGGTAACCCTGTCTTCACCATCCTTTCTGGTTTTTTTTGTCTCTTTCATTGTAGTTTCTAGTCCTTGTTTGCAGTACAGTGCGGACCTACGATGCCATTGCGTTCGGACGCTGTGGTTTCTATAGGACCCTATATATCATTTTTCATATCAGCAATGTCCCAGAAACAGTGCAATCCAAAGGAAAAAAGAGAAACATCAGGTGAACTGCGGGTGAACAGCGAGAGTCGTCGTAGAAATGGAATATACAGCGAGGCTCCAGCAGAATGTAGGTCAAAACAGATCACCATCCAGTAGGCGGGACAAAAGCAGAGCTGGCGAAAGACGGAGTGAGAGAAAGCGAAAGAAAGTAGGAGATAAAAGGGCTTGAGAAAGTGGGCAAAATAAACAACAACAAAAAATGGTGAAGACAGGGTTACCAACTTGGAAGGGTTAGTAGGCAATAAGGCCTTACAGGGTAGCTTGACTCGATTTTATGTGTGCACAATCATCACTATTATCCAGTCTTCAGCGCCCAATTAGACACGACAGTGTAAACAAAACTACATCCTATCAAAAGGAATTATCTTACAATAAAGTACACATCCAGAGAAACTAACAATAGAAACTCTATAATGTTGTTGTAAAGCTATATAAAATACAAAATAAGAAACATCTCGGCATGTATACATAATGGTACTGAACAACCACGGCAGTTGCAGCCAAAGAGAAAAACAATCTAGTGTACGACCAGAAAACCCGAGGGAAGAAAGCTCATGCACCTACCTCCCTTGGTCGGGGTTTCAGTAGATGCAATCACAGAGTCCCAATAATATGTCCAGTCATCGCACAAGGGAAAAGTGAACCGTAGTGACTTAGAGGGATCAATGACTAAACATGCAGTGCGTTGTAATACTAAAGGGTCGTACCCTTTTCTGACGAACTTCCTGATTAATTGTGTAAAGTGGTCAGGAAACCCGCCAGATCCCTTTAACTTCCGAAGTTTATAGACCACATCTCCATAAAATAAGGGTTGTGAAATTCGAAGTCGCAGAAGTGTTTTAAAGTTGTACTTCTCCAGTAGGTTTTCGTTGCGGCGGTAGAATTTTGAGAAATATCTACGAAGTTTGTAATATGCTGAAGAAATTGATTTCGATCATTGAAGTCTATAACATCATTTCAAACTCTAGCAAAACTGGGAGATATAAACCCCGTATGATTTACTGCAAATTAACCTCAAGTATGGATAATGCAGCAGTGTAATGTTAATATAGAAAACCAATTTTCCACTTGAAAAATCCCCCAAAAAGGTGGGGTCACAAGACATGTAAGAAATTAATTGTTTGTTTACTAAACAGGTCAAGGGTACAGCTGTTTTCATTGATGGTTGCTCACAAAATGTAAACATAGAGTCGATTTAAAAAATGTTCATCAGTTATCCAGTAAAATCTATTAATATACTTCTTATATATACAACCATAAAATCGAATAGAAATGGGCAGTTTTCCCTTACTTATAATGCTCATTTCCATCAAAAAAGGAGGGATTACTTTTTATTATAGTAACTATATCTACACCTCGGATGTTTACATTTAATTAGTGGTGGTACACCTGCAAGAGAAGTTAAGTATTGCATGGATACCTTCCAGTTTCACGTAAACATTGCGAAGCGAAACTCCAAATAAACGCATTCTTATGAACACGTACCAACACGGGCCATGTGCAGATATTTAATATAACCAATCAGAAATTTGCAATTAGCAATTGAAAAAAAGAATGCTCAGAAAATATTGCCTTTAAATCTTTATAGTTTTGCTTGCAGTCGTAGTAAATACAGATGGCAAAGAATACAATGCCTTTAAAATGTTATATTTTTGCTTGCAGTCACAGTAAAAACAGATGACAAAATTTCATATTAAAAGTATAAGATATTAAAGAATAAATATCGAAAGTAATCAAACCATACAATATTTAAGTTAAAACTAAATATCAAAGAATATGATATCAAAGTATGGAATATCGTGCGAATAAAACGCATGGTACAAAATATGCTTTCCGATTAAAATAAAATATGGCAATAAGCTGCAATTGAAAATTGATTATCATAATAAGAAATGAGCAACTTAGAATTGTAATTCAATGTGTTCCATCCGTTTCAAGGCGTGGTCCAAGATTGTGGAAGACTGATGTCTCTGAATGCTACATTAAAAGTTCGAGTTCCATTTTGAATTGGTTGTTATTCGCACGCACGCACGCACGCACGCACACACACACAAACACACAATAAAACAACGTTTAACCGAAGCAGCTTACCTTTTCAGTATTCACCAGTTGTATTTAAATGGATGAACTAAGCGCAGCAAAACACAATTATAACATGACATAAGTGATTTCAATAATTCAGCTTCCCTGTTTTAAGGTTATCGCTTGACGTTTTCATAGATCAGTCTACTGAAGGGTAGCATGCGGTAATATTTCCGGGATCTTTACGTCCGGGATTTTTTACGGAGCATAATGAAAGTGTTAGTGAAACTGAACTGAATGAAACCGCAAGTATTGGAATGAAATAAGTGCTAATCTGTTTTTTCATGGAATAATACTCATAGATCCACGAATATATAACGAGAAAGTTTAGTGTTGAATCGGTTTTATTTATAATAAATAACAAACTAATGGCTCCTTTAATATTTAGAAAAACCTTAGTTAAAGGTTGCGTATAAGCTTGGATCTCGCAATCTACACAATGGAATGAAACGGCAGGCATGTATTATTCATTACAAGACCACAACAAGGAGCCACGTTACATAAATCTTTGCTTTTATTTTAACAAAATTAAGGCGCTTTTTTACTTAATAAAAAAAGCAGTTTCATCTTTTCGAGTCATTTTAAAAAATGATTTCTAATTTGTATCGATTTTCATTTGCAGGATTATATCAATAAAATCTTGGCCAGTTTTCAAAATAAACACAACTGACGCATTCGTTGTGTAAATATTGATGTTGATAATTAAAAATATCAACACTTATTTCAGTTTTCATAATTTTAATAATTATTTCAAAGAACAACAAAAACAATTGTTGCATTCCTATCTCTTCACAGGCCAACAGTCATGTTTATTTGCTTATCGGCAGATTTGTCATTTGTTAAGTGATAATTGATTGTCATTGTGCATGATGTCACACTATAACTTAACGCGATGGCGAATAAACTATACTGAAAGGAAAAAGAAACGTGACACGGAAATTTCCGCTATACATTGTCTATACTGCACGCTTAATTCCATATATATTCCAAGGAATCCCATGATGTTTTGTAAAACAAAAATTGCAGTTAGTTAGAGAAAGGACACAACTGAGATGTTGTAGACGTTTTAATCATAGTAAACGTTGTAACAAGAAATTCATAAATGTTGAAGTTCCTCTTTGAAAAAGTGAGTCATTTCAGTACTGTATTTAACGTAAAGAGTTTGCAAACTTTTGCATCATATTTTTGCGCACATGCTTGAGTCAAACGCGTACTCTGTCAATAATGAACCTTTGCAGGAATAGTATTTGCTGTGTTACGTGTTGTTTTAGTCTCCGAAAGAAAAGATCTTACGTAGCCATGTACCATTCGAGTAACAGCAGCATATTGTACATACAATACATAGCGGAAATTCCCGCGTTTCTTTTTCCTTTTAGTATAGTTTCAATGTACCCAGAGAGAAGCAAAGTCTCACTTCCAATTGCATCTAAGCTTAAAAAACAACATCTGTTGATATTTCTACTTAGCACTTGAGCTGACAAAAACTGCCAAAGGGCGACATTAGCCGTTGTTGCTGAGAATATATTGTTTTCAATCAGGCATTTTTGTTGAAGACGCATCTAAACATTAAGTGATTATCTGAGTGCTGTGTGGTTTTTTGCTTTGAAACATTATACAATAATCATTAAAGCACCTTTGATATAACTCCATTGAAAAGGGTTTAATTTCAATTTGCGCTATCAATGCATAATGCGTTTTTTATCAGTAATACATAGTTGTATGGCGTGCCATCGGATATCCCTGCACTATTTAATCGGACAGAGATAAGCAAGTATCACATGTTTCCACAAAGGCATATTATACGGTTTCGGGCATACCATATATAGGTATGTCTTACTTTAACATTTAAGTTCAATATTTCAGACAAATTGGAAACCAAATAATTTGTTTAAATAAACCATTATACCATCTGTTATAGGAATACAAACTAAGACATATATATATATAATACTCATGGTCAATAACATTGCACCACTAAACAAATCCCTTTAAACGTTAGAATTAGATACATTTTGGACCAAATATGATATCATCCATATAACAACGAGTCAGTATTTAACCTTTGTTAACTGCATATCTCGATTTAGTGCATTCCACATTTTAATGGTGTGCTGGTAGTAACTGTAGACTGATCAAACTAGTATATATATAATCACGATTAGGGATTGCACTTTGTGCAGAGTTTATAGTTGCTGTCAGCACCCTTTGTAGGTCAATTCTTCTTTATTCACATTATAGAACTTTAATAAAACACTGTCACACGCATGAAAATATAAATTGTCTACTGGGAGACAGATTCATAAAAGCTTATAGCTTACTTCTGAATCCCATTCCTGATTGTATATTTAGTTATGTAATTCATGTAAATGTATAATTGTATGATGCAAAATGTATAATTATACTATTTGTGAATAAAATATGTTTAAACTAATATGGCGTTTGTTTATTAATAAAATCAAAGTATTATAGTCTCCAATGGAATACGCTGGTTAATATTAATCAAATATTTGTTTCCATATTGGTCCAGTTAATTTGTTCAAGGTGTACCACGTTCACCTATTTTAGTCGCCAGGATGACAGACGGGTGAATTAGGTACCATAGTCAATCAAAAACACGCACAGATGTTTTTTTTAAAGATGACTAAAAGGCAAGACACGACATCACAAACATAAAAAGGTTGACAATAGGGCTACCGCCTTGGAACGGTGAATGGCCAAAAGGAAATGCTGATGGTTTTAAACCACGTTCGAGGGCGCATCATACTTCAGTCCTACCCTATTGCCATCCCAATTAAACGGGGCAGTGTAAATAAAGATATCCCCTCCAGGTCTTTAACAAACCATTCATCAAAGTTGTAAATGCAACAGGGTCAATTAAAGCGACGTCTTCCGATTACCCAGCCTTGTTTTGATTGGAAATGTCTCAGAAATAAAAAAAAATTATATTTCGCTTCAAATCATACATACTATATACAATACAAGACAATACAAATATTTTATTTCAGTCTCACCTCTTATAGCATTAAGTTACAAATAAAATTATTACAAAGTATACATGATATTTATAAAAGCAATCAGAGTGTCGCTACATAGAGCTATGAGAGACTACTAAAACGTAAAACTCTGTACATTGCAAGTAAAATTAATACTATTTTCTAATTAAGGGTTTATAAAAATGCATAACTGCATATATTTACATTTTCATCACAGCATTCACATACATGACACCACTTAAAGAAAATTAAAATACATAGTTATATGTGATAATTGCTCTTAAAAGTACTACAAAACTGTTCATCAGATCCTATATACATATTTACATTTAAGATATCATTTATACAGTATATTTCTTCTTTTCCATAAAATTTCATTGCAGAATTTTCCAGATAACCTTATTAAATGTTCGTTATAACAGCTTAATATAAAATACATCTGTTCTGAAATGAATTTATATCTGAGGTCAGATCTGTATGTTCGAAATACACATTTCTAATATCTTCGTGTAATGGACACGACAAGAGTACGTGCTCCTCCTTTTCGACAACGTTTTTACAGTGAAAACAAGTTCTCTCAATTACATTTAATCTCTCATAATCCAGTCTCGAGTCGATTAGGTGCAACACCACAACGAAATTTGGAATAAGCACTTCTGTGTCCACGTGGCATAATGCATTTTATATACCTTTCAGTTTCAAAACCTATTTTAAACTTGTTATAGGTTCTTAACTTGTTGCAACCTGTTCCTTGGCGCGCATTTTCTCTATTGACGTCATTGAACCAATAAATTCTGAACTTATCAAACATATAGTTACATACACATTCATTTATGATGTTTATATTAGTATCTAATTGTTTTTACAATTTCGACCTGCGCAGGAATCTGCCCATTTGTTGATTTTAGCATTCAGTCTATGGTCTTCCATCGTATGTAATCGGTTCCAATGACCAACGATCATTGTCCACTGTTTTACTGATGTTGGCTTCCAACCAATGTCCCCTTGAACGGCAGCGTTGGGCGTGTATCGACATACACCCATGAAGAACCTTGCAGCTCGTAACTGTAGTGCATTAATGCACGCAAACGGTTTATTATCCCAAACATCTGCACCGTAGTTGACAACACTACAGACCATTGGTGTAAGTTTTGTATGGGAGGCCTCCGAACGATTTAAATTTTTAAATGACCAGGCTGAAAGCTCGATTAGCTGATTTTGCAACATTCTTGGCCATATCATCATACTTTCAATGTTCAGTTAGCAGCAGTCCAATATATGTATAGCTATTAACGATACGTAATTGCATATCCCCACAATAAAATACGACCGCTGTTTTTGGTATGGATGTTAGTCTAAAGTGAACGGTGTTTGATTTTTTCTCCATTTACTGTCATGCAATTGCACCATATACTCGTCCAGCATAAGCTGTAGTTCACTTTCAGAGCCATCTAGCAGTACCAAATCATCAACATACAGCAGAACTGACACAGCTGCACTTCCAATAGTTACACCTATATTTAAACTATTTATTTTCTCGATAAGGTCATTAATATAAAGATTAAATACAATTGTTGACAAATTACAGCCTTGTTTAAGTCCACAATTTACAGTGAACCAATCTGTTTTTAGTCCGTTTATTCCTACACAGCAGCTAACTCCATCGTATAATGATCTTATTGCTGTAAACATTCTTCTGGATATTCCTTTATCTTTCAACTTTTTAAACAGAATGTTTCTATCAATTGCATATATGCCTTTTTAAAATCAATCAAGGCTACAAACGTTGACAATCTTTTAAATTTCCGAGTGTCTAACTATGGAGGTAATTGATACAACATGATCTATTGTACTACGCCCTTTCCAAAACCCGTTTTCAGCATCATTAATAATAGTATTATTATGTTCTCATTGTGTTAAACGAGCGTTAAGAATATTGCAATATAGCTTGTAAACAGCTGGTGTTATATGTATTCCACAATAGGAAAGTGGATCTCGAGAGTCTAATGTTGATGACTTTGGTATGGGGTTTATTATACCTTGTTTCCACATATTTGGTATGCGTCCTAGTGCGAAACTTCGATTGAACAATGAACAGAGTACATTCAATAGCTTAGGACATTTTAATATTTCTGATGGGATAGAATCGAATCCTTCGGATTTATTCTGTTTCATTTTACTTAGTCCAAGATTAATTTCCGTAAGGTTTATTAGGTCGTTGAAACACGCTAGAGATTCATTATGATTACTATCTTCCGTTAAAACATCTTCAGTGATTATATTAGTTAAAATAGGATTTTAAAGTGTTTTAAACTCCGATTTCCAAACAGATAAAACATCATTAATGCCGTCTCGTGAAACTTCCATAGGAATTTTTTTCTTCTCTCTTGACCAATTCCTATTTTACCTATTTCCTTCCAGAAATATTTCGGATCATTTGTCTCTAAGAAATATAAAAAGATCGGACAGGGTAAGTAGCATTTAAGGAGGACAGTCAACCACAAAACACAGAAACAAACACGCAAACAGACAAACAAGAAGGCAAAAGTAATAATAAATGCAAACGACATCACAAACACAAAAGGGTTGACAATAGAGCTATCGCCTTGGGACGGTCAGTGACAAAGTAGGTCACTGGGGGGGGGGGGGGGGGGGGGGGGGCTGGGGTTAAACCGGTTCTAGTGTGCACCAAACCTCACACTTACCCTACTGTCATCCCATTAAAACAGGACAGTAAAATAAAGAAATCCCCGCTATGATCTAATCTCTAACCAACAAGGCAGCATCAATAGGCAATATAAGTAAAACACAAATATGCTCGTGTAAATATAATACAAAAAAACAATAGCCTAGAAAGCCACAATGAAGGTACTCATTGACTGGCAGAAGCCAGAGCAACAAGAGAATAAATCATTAAGGGCACGACAAGAAAGATCATAGACAAACATCAAACGCCACCGTCCCAATGGGCTTTAGGTAGGCGTCATCATAGGGTCTACAGCCTGTCCGGTCATCGTACAATTACAGAGGAAAGCATAGTGGCGAACTATAAAAGGGTCTAAGTTGTCAATTTCTATTTGTTTATTTTTCACGAATCGTCACGAATTTGCCTTTTGAACTTCTTGAATATTTTCTCTTGCATTTAAATATATGTCTTAATACGTTACGTCGTTGTCCGTTACTTTTAAGCATATCTTTCTCTGCTTTACATTGTTCATTCCACAGCTGTGACAACTCATTATTTTCCTACTTTGCGTCTTTTGTTTCACGCCTACATTACGTCTATGTGTGAGCTTGTGACCGTCGGGGTTATAAATTAAGCAACGCTTTCTGTCGGGGATCGTGGATTTATTAAGGGTAGAATCAATAGTACGGTATAAACCTAAAACAATACGAAATGAATACTTAATATATAAGACTCAAAAAAAGACAAACAAGACAAATACGATACACAACCCACGCGGCGGTATTTCATCATTTTAAACATGATATATATGAATAATACACAGTTTTATAACTCCGCTTATTATCCTTGCAGATAATAATTATATAAGACTTATAAAATTGAAATTACAATAAAAACCTGGAAGAATATTGCAATATAGCTTGTAAACAGCTGGCGTTATATGTATTCCACAATAGTAAAGTGGATCTCGAGAGTCTAATGTTGATGACTTTGGTATGGGATTTATTATACCTTGTTTCCACTTATTTGGTATGAGTCCTAGTGCGAAACATCGATTGAACAATGAACAGAGTACATTCAATAGCTTAGGACATTTTAATATTTCTGATGGGATAGAATCGAATATGTATCCGTCTGTACATGTTCATTAAGTGTATAACTGAGGTTTCAGAAAAAAATTACATATATATAAGAAAAAAAGTTTAGCAAGTGTTTTAGATGAAATAATACATTACACAAGATATACTGACAGTTTGGGACTTTAGGGACACCTATGTTCATATATTCGTTACATCATTAAGATGTTCGACTGTTATTGATGTACGAGTAATAAAATGTTGTGTCTGTGGCTGTAGTTTCTTGATTTTACAACCAAAAATGTATTATTGCCAGGGTGCAACAAAAACTTGGTAAACTTTTTTCCGTCAGTATATTTAAGGGATTACTCTATACAAGTCTTTGTAAAACCTGTGACCCCTGGGGCAAGAACAAATATGACAACAGGATCACCATTTGAACACACTTGGTAGAGGACCATCAGCTTATACAATAGGTGAAAGCTCCGTGCCTTGTAGATTCAAGGGATAATACATTTTAAGTTTGTTCCTATACACGTCTATGCAAAACATGCAAATCTCTATATCAAAACGTTGGTCCCCTCAAGCATAGTCATTTTGTGACACCGGGACTTCACTGGAACAAACTTGATAGTTAGATTTTGGCGATCATAAACAACGAATGGCAACATTTATTCAGCTGTCCTTGAGAAGGAGATGTTTAAGGTTTCAACCTTTTATTGTAACGGCGGCCATCTTGGATGTCGTGTCGAATGATTTTAACAAACCTGAAAGCCATTAACATCAGCATTGTACATGTGAAATGAAGTCAAACTCATTCAAGCTGTTTATCAGAAGAAGTCGTTTAAGCGAAAGGACGGACGGACAGAAGGCGGTCTCAATATATTTTACAGCCAAGCTGCATTTTGCATGTTGAGGATTTTCAGTGTTAAACATATTGTGGCTTGGACAGGAGCTAATTAGAAAATCTGAAATAACTTGTTTCACTGATCTATAACTATTTTGCCACTGACAGTTTCTGTGCGGTAGCCCTATTTCAAACTGTATATGTTTGTGATGTCATATTCTGTGCCTTTATTCATCCTTGAAATTGCTGTTTGTTTCTATGCGTGCTTTTCCTTGACTGTGGTCCTTGAATCCTTCATTTGTTCGACATGTATATCTACTTTCAAGTAATGGATCAGTTGAATTTTATCTAAAACTTCAAAATAATCTTTTAATGCAACATGCGTCTGAAATAATAGATAGTCGCCCGAATGTCTATTAATATAACAAACTGAGTGCGATAGTCAATAAAAGTAGAAATAAAATAATCGAACAGGAAATGTAGCATTCAGAGACGAAAGTCAACCATGAACACACACAGAAACAAAGAACAACTTTAAAGATGATTAAAAGGCAAGCTAAGACATCACAAACACAAAAGGCTTGACCATAGGGCTACTGCCTTGGAACGGTCAGTGGCAAAATAGGCCGCTGGGGATTGCACCAGGTTCTATAGTGCACCAAACCTCACTTTTGCCCTACTGTTATCATAATAAACAGGACAGTGTAAATAAAGATATCCCCGCCCGGTTATGCTCTCTAACAAACAAGGCAGCATCAATATGCAATATAAGTAAAACACATAAATGATAATGTAAATATAATATACAAAAACGTATAAAGCGAAACCGGTGAGTAATAAATGACGTGGCAGAAACCAGAGCAACAATAGACCAACCCCTTAACGGTACGACATGACAAGATTAAAACCAACATGTATATGTTACCTATGGGAAATCGCATTTTTGTGATTGTTGACAATATGAACAAATCAGTTATGACATTGTACCCCGAAGAAAAAAATAAACTGCTTCAGTCTAGATAATATCTGATTTGTTCTTTTATAAACAATTTATATCTGGAGTCAGCCTCAGGCTTCGCCATTATCGATACTTTCAGAAACAACTATTGACTTTCATGTGCAGAATCAACATTCGTTATTATTGTAAGATTCCCCAGGAGATTTCTTATGACAATCAGCTCACATGAAATCATATTCGTAATTATGATAATTCAATTTTAATTTCACAGATTGACCGGATGTTTGCGATGTAGAAAACATTGATCTATCATCAGGCATCTTGCAAGCTGTTATCGATGCTTTCAGAGACACATCTCGGTACAACTGATCTTGTAAATGCATATTAAATATTAACTTGTCCTCCGAGATTCCTATGATATGACAATGTCGTGATTGATGTTTTCGTCTGATGATTAGGCTTTGTTTTCATTTTTCTCAGTCAGTATCAAGTACAAGTCTAGCTTCCTGGAGCATTGTCAACTTTTAAATTAATGATGTATGAGAATGGAGTTCGTAATACTGGATGATAATAACATTTATTTATTTACACTGTCCTGTTTTAATGGGATGTCAGTAGGGTAAGTGTGAATTTTGGTGCACCCTAGAACCGGTTTAAATCCCCAATGGCCTACTTTGCTAATGACCGTTCCAAGGCGGTTGCCCTATTGTCAACCCTTTTGTGTTGGTGATGTCGTTTGCATTTATTGTTACTTTTGCGTTCTTGTTTGTCTGTTTGCGTGTTTGTTTCTGTGTTAAGTGGTTGACTGTCCTCCTTGAATGCTACTTTCCCTGTCCGATCTTTTTATATTTCTTCGTATTGCGATTTGTACATTTTTCAAACCATTCACTTAGTATAAGCAATCTTATTAAAATAAGTATAAAAGTCGAACAGGAAATGCAGCTTTCACAGAATACAGCAAACCCCAAAACACGCAAAACGGCAAACATGAATGGCAATGTTAAAAAGGAAAAAAAGGGTTGACAATGGGACTACCGCGTTAGAACGGTGAGTGTCAAAAAAGGCCGCTGTTGTTTAAACCAGGTTAAAACTTTTTTAACTAAACAAAATAAGGGATTTTCGTTCTTGTGTATCGTTTTTTAGGATGCAGTTTGTATACGTTATATGAAAGTGTTGTGTTAGATAATTCTCGTCGGCACGGACATCGTTTAAATTGTTCAACTAGTATCGGCTTTGCCTGTTATGGCGATTACATAAATTGACTGCAAAAGTAGGTATAGAATTCGAACAGAAAAAATGCATCTCTCGAAAATGAGGGACGGTGACGTTTGATGTTTGTCTGCAATCTTCTCTTGTCATGCCCTCAATGGTTTATTCTCTTGTTGCTCTGGCTTCTGCCAAGTCATTGATTACCTTATTTGTGGCTTTCTAGGCTATCGGTTTTTTTTTGTATTTATATATACACGAGCATCTTTGTATTTTACTTCTATTGCCTATTCTATTAATGCTGTCTTCTTGGTTTAAGAATAGTTCATGGTGGGATTTCTTTATCTACACTGTCCCGTTTTATTGGAATGACAGTGGGTAAATGTAAGGTTTGGTGCACCATAGAACCTGGTTAGTCGGTAGCCTGTTGACAACCCTGTTTGTGGCATCTTATGCCTTTACCTTGTCATTAATGTTTGCCGTTTTGCGTAGATTTTGGTTTACAGTGTTCTATGAAATCTGCATTCATTTCCTGTTCGACTTTTACACTTATTTTATATTGTATGAGATCAAAACCTGATGTATAGGACTTGAAATGCATCAAAACCACGGGCGTTCGGCCCTCCGTGTCAATGATCTTCAAGTCCCGCCCGACAGGTATTGATCTGTATAATATAAACCCGATACAAATATTTTATTTCTTAAATAAATATCTTTATTTTTGGAAAATGTCAGTTGACACGAAATTACAAAAATTGCAGTAAAGTGCATGCTTTGACAACCATTATATTTTATGCATGCCCTTGCAAATAACCCGTCTAATCAAACATAACGATAACCGAATCTGAATCGCGCCGTATACAAAACGTATTTTAGCGACACTCTCTCACCTACACATACCCGAGACTAGGAATCAAACTCGGGTTATATTGATACGAAGCTAGTCACTATTGACAGCGCTTCCCGGACCCTCTAGAGTTACGAAACTAACTGCTTATACCAAATCATAATAGGGTTGCCAATAAATGACTAAAATAATACTCCATCAGGGCTACCGTTTTCATAAACTTCGAAATATATTTGAAAGATTATGATATACTACGACTGATCTGCTTTTGAAATATAAAAGTAATTTAAAAACTAATCTGCGACAAGTTCTATCACAACTTGACTCCTATGATGACATGATTTACAAACTTCTTAAGATCATTGGTCATGACGAATTACACATACATGTTGTCTTAGCATTGTTTAAAGGTTTATTAAAAGAGCTTATGAGCCTGTCAGTTTGCAAGGCACTGTCAGTTTAATGGTCGACTCATTTGTAGTTCGTCAATATGACGTAGACTCGCCATGTAAGCAGTGAAATAAAGTTGTACAGAGTTGTTTTCAATTTCTAGAAAGTACATTTTGATGTGTTCCTAAGATTAAACTGGTTCTTTTTCAGATCACTGATTATGGTTTTATAAAATCTACTTATCATTTTACACTCTCAGTGATAGTCAATATGCCGTGAATATCTTAGTTCCAGCTTTTGACATTTGCCTTACGACTGTTACCAAACTCTTGTATGAAAACAAACTTTAACGTCGTGCTTGCATGATATGGCTTTATCAACGAATAGAGATATACATGCAGTTCCACAATAAAACGATGAAACAGAACAAACCTGAAAACAACCTGAAATTCGAAATAATAGAGTGGCCTTCGTTGCATCAAATAAATACTGAGTTGAAGGTACACAAACAGTCAATTTAGCATTTTCATATTTCAAAAATTCCACTCTATTATATTCTGTTTTGTTATACAGGGTATATTCAATTTAACTGATAGTTAATCAGTGTACGAAATGAATTATTGTTTTAATACTAGTTAAGTAATCAATCAACGTACACCAGTATTGTCTTAATTTACCACCAGTTTTTTAATATAGCAATACTAGATTTGCCACATATAAATATCACACGTATATGGTTATCATATGGTACCTATTATCTGATACTTCTATCTTCTTTCCAAATATAAAAGTAATTTAAGAACACTTCTGTGACAAGGACTATCACAACCTGATTTCTTCGGTGACGTGATTTACAAACTTCGTAAGATAAGTTATAGAAGCCGCTTCCATTATGTTGTGTATGAAATCTGACTTTATGATGAAACTACAAGAGTAACTAGATAACAAAATCACGTCAGTTGAAAATGCAGAGTATGTGATATTTACTGGATAGACGATACAAAGATCGTCATATCTTGGCACACTACCAGCTTTTGACATTTGCATGTTTTATTTCTTAAATAAATATCCTTAAAAGTAGTATAGTGCATGCTTTGACAAACACCATGTTTCATGCACGTCCTTGCAAATAACCCGTCTAATCAAACATAACGATAACCGAAACTGAATCGCGCCGCATACTAAGCCTATTTGTTTTTCATGAAAGGATCACTGCTCTATGGTAGCGATGCCGAAACGGAGGGGCCAATTACGAATATGCTTAATTATTGTATTTAACCAAATAAAAGCACTTAATAAGGTTTGTTTTCGTAATTTTAGTATAACAATATTTTGCTTTATAAATAAAAAGCTTCTTGAATAAACAGAGTAGATGTTAAAAAATCACAAATCGTGCGTAATGGGAAAAAGCCTCCAGGTAACCGCCTGACTTAACCACAACTCGAACCCAGGGTCTCTACATTACTGTTAACCACACCTCGAATCCAGGGCCTCTACAGTACTTTAGAGTGCTTTAATTGCCCGAGGGCTTTTCTAAGTAGCCCGCGGGCCATGCAATGTGTGTGCCATTATCGACAAAAGGCAAACCACGGCCGTAAATTTACCTTTTTATTAAATACCTTACTATAAATGAAGAAAAATAACAAGAACATAGCGTTAAGAGTACAGTAGATCTAGTGAAGTCTAAAGATGCAAACATTTCTTTGGCAAATAAAGGAATTCTTGTTAATTAATAAATTACTGTAAACCATTTTTTTGCAGTGTCTTTTTTTGTACACGTCTATATGTCACAATAATGATTTATTTCGAAATCAATATTTCATGGGCAGTGAACATTGCAGTTGAAATTTCAAATCTATAGCTCGCAACTAGTACGTTCTGTTTTCAAGAAGTAGTCGCTACAAGCTTATTTTTTTAAAAAATCCATTTTTAGCCTTGAAGTCCATCTTGAATTCAAGCCGTCCTGAATATTGCTAGGATCAATAAGACATCAAGAGCAACATTCCTGTGAAGTTTCATAAAAATGCGTCAAGCTGTTCCAGAGGAGTAGTCGCTACACATTTGTACTATTCAAACTTTACATAAACAACACCGGCGGCCATGATTAATGTCGAATCAAAATATTTTTTGACAAGGATCAACATCATGTTGATCATTTTAGAAAAAGTCGCATATCAATATTTCAAGAAGTAGTCGCTGTTTTTTCAAATCTATTTTTAGCCGTGGCGGCCATCGTGAATTTCTGGCCGAATGAAATTTTGCTAGAATCAACGATACACCAAGAGCAACATTCCTGAGAAGTTTCATGAAAATCCGTCGAGAGGTTATAGAGGAGTGGTCGCTGCAAAGATGGCAACTGACGGTCATGCTTAATGGCGAATCAAATAATTTTGACAAGGATCAACATCATGTCATGCTGATTATTTTATTTTAGTCCCATATCAATATCTCTTATAGTTTTCAAAAAGTAGTCGCTACAATTATTATTTAAACATTGTTTAGCTTAGCAGTACAGGCCATCTTGAAATCAGGCCGACCTGACATTTGGCTACGATCAACTAGACTTCAAGAGCGACATTCCTTTGAAGTTTCGTGAATATCCGAGAAGTAGTTTCAGAGGAGTAGTCGCTACGAAAAAAAGTTTACATATGGACGGACGAGGGACGCCGCACCACGGCATAAGCTCTGCTGATCTTTGATCAGTAGAGCTAAAAATCAAGATTACCTTGTGTCTCTTTAACATATGAACACTTGAATAAAATATATTACTAGAGCCTCAAATCAATATTATGAAAATTAAATTAAAAATTCACCGAAAGTAATAAACGTTGCTGGAAAGTATATTTTTTAATGTGGTTTAAATGATACTTGACTGGCTTTTATCATGCCCAAATTTAAGTCTCACCTGATATTATAAGTTTATAAATTGCTGGCAGACAAAATAGTGCAGGATAAGTCATAAACCAAGAATTACATAAACCACTTTTTTTAGAGAACCACAAAATCTTTAATCCAATCAATTCAAAAAGGAATTGTGACACCATGGCTTTTTATTGGGGGTTATTAAATAAATAACATCTCAGCAATCAAATATTGACAAGATACATATATCCAACAGGATGTATCATCTCCTGTCAAATCGTATAATCCCTAATAAACGCCCCCACCCCAATTTTTTTCTTCAGAAATAATGTTTTTAAAATGTTACCGAAAGACGCAAGTTAATCTGTTTCATTCACAATTGAACACACTAAATCACTAGCAAATTTAAAATCTGATGCACTGATTGACTGATTGACATGCAGACTTTGGTTTTCTTGATAAAGAAAATCATTAAAAAATGTCTGATTTAAAAGTCAAATTATGTATTTTTGGTCTCAAATAAATACCCCCATTTCAAAAGTGTTACGCTCCCGGGGGCATTTATTAGGGATTATATGGTATGTCCCTTTTTTTTCTCAAAAAAATGAAGTTTGCAATTTGTGTTCCTTAATCTAACAGGTTTTAAGATAACCAACATTTTGCTTTAAATTGTTCAAATACGATGGATGTAGAAAAATTGAATTGAATTGAATTGGATTTGATAGCGGCACCAACAGCTAAGGTCATATGACGACTTTCCAGCTTCCATTG
Organism: Cyrtodaria siliqua; assembly: GCA_037043455.1. Classification (NCBI taxonomy): domain Eukaryota; kingdom Metazoa; phylum Mollusca; class Bivalvia; order Adapedonta; family Hiatellidae; genus Cyrtodaria; species Cyrtodaria siliqua. The sequence goes on from JAWPHD010010332.1 coordinate 29,901, forward strand.
GTGGAGGAAGACACCAGGTGATCTTCCGGGCAATTTTCGTGCACGGGATTGCACTTGGGTAGAACAACCGACATTCCGCAGGCCAGCTGGATAGCTTCCTCACAGATGTAGAGTAAACTTAAAATATGGGATAGAGGTTTTAAACGAAGAGGCCATGGGAGCCTGTATCGCTCTACTGATTTTAAGCTGTATAAAATTCAACATGTTTTTTAAAATATCTATACATTTTATCTCATTGATATTGATATTTTTGTTTGTTTTTATGGTATTTTACGTCATTTTCAACACATGTATGTTGATATATGACGGTCGATTTTTTGTGGAGGAAGCAGACAACCCATTTTTCCTGGGTAGAACTAGTACTGTACACCTCCCCGCTATCCTTAATAATCGATACTTCCTCACTTACAAGTCGACCTCCTAGTTGGATTCGAACCCGCAGCGGTGAAAGGCGAAGGTTTTCAACACAACGTCGCTAACCATTCGGCCACGGAGACGCTATTGATATTGATAAATATCGCCTTGACAATTTGGTGAAAATCGAATGAAAAACGCAGTTTCCATATAAAAATCTATTAACTCTTTGTACACAAACGTTGAACTCCCGTGTCAGGGACATTTTTGCCTACAATGAGACAAAAACAAATACTTGAAAGTTTAGTACCTGGCGATCAATTGTCAAAATCTATTCGGGACATTAGTCAAGATATATTTCATTTATTTTCCCTTACGTATAGAATTTGTTAAAATTCGGTACATAGTTATAACTGACTATTATTAACATAGTTCAACATTAAAAATAGTGTTTTTTGAGATATCTTACTGTTTAAGCATATTACACTTTTTCCATTTTCTGGCAAGTTTGAATTGCCTACTATTTCTGAACATGCAAAAAACACGAAATGCAATCACAACAGAACAAACACACAACTTAGTGGTAATATACAGATATATGTCTTTTACTGCCTTAGACAGCCTTGAGAAAAGATGACAGAATTTGAGGGGAAAAGACGGAAATAAAAGTAGTATAGATACTGGGGGTACCAGGACAGTTTCCTCCCTCGCGACAAACAGTCAGCAGTTATCAGTTGTCTCCAGTTACCCTGGCCCCCCTCGCAACTATACAAACTGCTCGATTGCCCTTCGCTTAAGTAGAACTTTACTAAAAAAAACGGTATCTATTAATTTAGTATGATCTCCTTTTTGTAAATAACTTACTATGCATAATTTTGAGTTCTTATTTAATATTTTTAATATCCTTAAATGGGATCCAACTACTGAAATCTTTATTGTAACCCTTCCATTTAATCAATGCTTCTTTCTTTTTGTAATCACGCCGTATTACTTTTTCAATCCTGAATATGTCTTGCTTTGCTTTTATTATTTCTAATTCATAAACGCTTCCATCAATGTTTTGGTTGTTTAAATCTTTTATTTTGTATGTCACAGGATTTGTATATTGAATTTCATCAACAACAAATATTTCTTCAGTCCAATTTTGAGTATAGCCTTTCTCAAACGTTCTTTTATATTTGCTGATTCTAACATTATCCCCTATTTTAAACTTTGGCTTAATTTGATTACTTTTCTTTTTTCCATACAAGTTGAATCACACCATTCCTTTATTATTTTTATCACTTGCTTCAGTCGGTGTCATTTTAATACTCCGATGTTTTGTGCTATTATACTTATCAACAATTTATTGTAACACTTTTAAATATGTGTTTGTATTGTTTGCTGTGAAATAGTTCAACATCCTCATTTTTAATGTTCTGATAAATCGTACAATTACTACAGCTTTTCCAAAATTAAACGTGTGATAAATTTCGAAATTATTATCAACAAGGAACTGCTTGAATATTTTATTGTAAAATTCTACTCCCTGGTCAACCCACAGCAATTTGCATTGTCTTCCCAAACTTATGATTTTTTGGAACGCTTTGGTAATTTCTGAACCAGTTTTATTTGGAACCGGCACAACCCAAGCATATTTACTAAACACATGAATAACAGTAAGCAAATATTTAGTACCTTTATTATACTTTGAAAACGATTGCATATCAACCAAGTCAGCAGACCATATTTTATCAATTTCATTAACAATCACACGGCGTTGAGTGAACTTTCTTCGTATAGGCTTATGAAGTTCATATGCTAACGTGTCAGTCCATTTCAACGCCTTTTCTTGTTTTTTGATGCTCCAAGACCAAGTTTATATTTTGTACTAATAACCGGCTTAACAATTAAATTCTTAGCGATTTTTTCCCCAAGTGATTAAGACTTACTTTTTTTTAAACCGGTTATCATGCTTTTATCACACATTGATTTATTACTAGGATTTTTGTCATAACAATAATCATGCTCTTTGCAAACAGCATCTAACTCATTTGCCGGTTCTCCGCTATCAAGTGGGTTTCCCGGACCGCATTATTTATAACCAGGAATTATTAACCCTTTTTAGGTAATAAAGGAAGTAATACTTTATGAATATCAATATTTCCACCTTGTGTACTTTTAACAAACTGTGTTTTGGTAATACCACAAGACGCACATCTTGCTTTTAACATTCTTCTACCATTTTTTGATAAAGCATACTGAGGATTAACATTTTCAGTAACCACCTTTTCTTTAAAACAGTAACTCATATATAATATGATTAGACTAAACTTTGTTTACAAAATATGATTTTATGATGTTTTCATTTTCTGCTGGTTTGTAAGGTTTTAATAATTTGTAAAGAATATCATACGTACTATTTCCTTCTTATAATTTTTTAATGAAGAATGAACAGAAATATCCGCACAAGACACTTGTTTTATCTTGATACTGAATAGTGTAGATATGTAAGTTAAAACTTCTTTTGGTCGGCTTAGATCAAACGGATCGAAATAATAATTATCATAGTAACAAGTCCAGTGTGTACCAGGTCCAGTATGGCCATCAAGATTAATAATACCGCATTATTGTTTATTTTGTTTTGTCGGTAATTTGTTTTTGCTATGGACCCCACTGAATTCTTTATACCTAACTGCTTGACCCATTTCATTATATCTAAGTTAGAGATAGGCTCGTTTTTGCAAATTAACTTTTTTTTACGAATGGGATACTTCTATATAATTTGTGAGTCTACTTGTAAATCATTTCCACGATCAACTAGCAATCCTTTTCCCTTTCTGCCAAATTGCAAACCTTTTCCAGTTAAGCCACTAATAAGAGATCCAGTCAATGGAATTCCTAATGATGCAAGCAGTCCAATAAATCCTCCAGCTTGTCGTTGCTGCTTTGTCAAGGTAATAGGACAACAACCTTTAGACTTTATTTTCTTGTTTCTTTGTGTTAGTGTTAATTTATTTGATCCAAGTATTGCTTGTTTTTTATCACTAGGAATAGTTACCATCCCATGTCCAAATAGTTTGCCGATTCCAGCACTCGTCAGACCACTCAGTGCCCCTGTTGCTAATGGTGCTAATACTTTCGGAGCGAGTCTAGCAACTGTTGGTAATATTGTTTTAGTCAACAAGCCAGCTAATGCTCCCAAAAAAACGTTTTTAGACTGGGATCTCAATTGTGTTTTTGATATATTTATATCTAACCCGCGTCCGTCGTTTATTGCCTTCTGAATATTTGTAATTTGAGTTGTTGTTAACAACAAAGGAAAATTCCCAATTAGTTGATTATTCTTTATCCTGAGCGTTAATTCACTTTTGTTCTCATAAGCCTTCGCTAAACTCTGTTTCTGGCCATTTGGTAAATCGAAATATAACATTCCAAAGAGATTTTTAAAATTACTCACATTGAGTAAAGTTCCAGTGTTTTTATCATTTTGCCCGTAAGAATAATTAATAACATCTCTGAATATTTTTATGATATTAGCATAACTATATTCGGTTTCCGGATAATAAACTCCCTTTCCAACTTCCAATCTAGCTGATTGTAAATAGCAATGAGCATCATCAGCATTGAGCTTAAACGTATCCAAAAAGAAAGATGAGGATTTTGTGTTTGAGAAGAACTCTTGTCTGACCTTTGCAGATAAACAAAAACATGGTTTGGACTTTTGACTCCAGCCGTTATTCTAAATACGGACTCGACCGCATGGCTACTTCTACTTTCTTGTATCATTTCACGATGGTAAATACTGATAAAGGTGATCCTTTGGGAGCAACAAACACAATTAAGAGAATAAAGCAGCAGACTCGGTTTTATTTAGTCTGTTCATGAAGTAATGAAAAAAGCAACACCTCTCACGCCCCCTAGCACCGGCTTAAGCGGTATTCTACCTCAAAGCCACCTATATTGGGCTCGTTGGTCCCAAAGGACCAGTAAAATTAACACTACTGATTCGTAGCACGGGGAGACCTTTTACAGCCGCCACACTGCACTAAACGAACGCTAGTGTGAATTTAATAAAAACTGATAAAGGTGATGGTAAGTGCATCCTGTTTTTGTCATGTGATTTGCCATAATGTAACTTAAACCATCTGGGTTAAATATCATTCCACGTATCCACAAAACTAATTTATTAATAACTACTCGGCCGTCATGACCACTTGATTTGAAAGTTAGCACCTTATCATCTGTCAGTTGCAAGCTAATTTCAATCTGACTAGGAGGAAGAATGATTGTTTCTAAACCTTCAAAGCAGGAATATTTGTTTAACGGAATTATAGAGTCAACTTTTTGATTAGTTATGATTAAAGCATGACGAGCCGTAAATCCTAGGTTATAACCAGCTTGGTCATCTCGAGATTCTGCAGCAGCCGTATTATCCAAATAAAAGTATTCGTTTGTTCCGGTTGTCTATGCATAATCGCCAGAAATTTCAAGCAAGCTTTTGACATTAATAAATCTGTGAAGATTATTTCCATCGTAAATTATTTTTCCATTTTGCTTTACTTGCAATCTATCAATCAGTGAAGCAATTCTGTTATCGTCTGCGAAAGCGGCTCCATCAGCAAGTGTGTTTACTTGAAAACTGATTTCAAAATATGCGTTATACCAATAAACTGAGAACTTCTATCATTTAGTGTAAACTGATAACCACTTTTCATTTGCCTTGTAGCATTTCCTAGTTGTGTTATAGGAGTATCTAACTGAACAGGTACATGTTCATATCTAGTATTATATTTATCATCTAGTAATTAGATTATTTGTTATTTAATCAATTGTTTAATTCTTGCATAAATATTTTTGGTTCCTCTTCCGGATAGTAATCTGTTAATTTTTGCATTTACATCTTCTTTAGTTTTAGCTACAACTTCTTTTTTGTTATCAGCCTTTGTAAGTTCTTTTAAAATTATCTCACCTGTTGGTTTAGGTTTTATAACTGAAACTAACTTATCAACAGCCATTTTTCCTACTTCATCCCCAAGTTTTTTAAAACCGCTTTCTATGATTTGTTTACCAGCAGTTTCTAATGCCTTTTTGCCAGCTGTTTTCACAGACTCACTGAATATCTTTGATCTAACTTTTGCAAAAATGTCAAATATGCCAGCTCCAGTTAATCGATTGAGTATATGTTCCCATAATAGTGTAACTTTTTTAAACGTCTCATATAACTTATATTACATTCATTCCTTTAAAACAAATCGAAATCATGTATGACCTCCATTAAGATTAATATTTTTACCAGAGAAATCGGTTATGTAAATATTAATTCTGTTAATGATCGTTTTGTTTACTTCACAGAACCCGACTCTTATCGGTTGATCTTTAAAAGGATACGACCTTGTGAGATCAGCTGTTCTTATTTCATAAATGATATCTCCTTATGATCCATCAACAATAGAAGTAAGATCAGCTGTACTTATTTCATAAATGACATCCCCGTATGATCCATCAACAATAAAATTACTTATAAAATCATAGTGGATATACAATGTATGGATAGAATTTGTTATGTTTGGTGTTACAGTTCCAAATTTAGTTTCTCTAATAACAGCATCTTTGTAAAACCCAATTAAGGTGTGAAAGTTTGTTTCTCTTAAATCAAGCATGAAATTATTATAAATGGTAACTAAACATTTGAAACTTGATATATCAAATTCAATTCTTATCGGGACATGTGAGTCGGCAGGTAAATCACCGTTTACAGTCAACTTTTATGGAATTATCGATATAACATAACTGTAATTTCCATTTGCACAATTAATAGTTTTCCAATCTGTTCAATTGTGATACCTTATCACTTTGTAATTACAATCCTATCGAGTCCAATGCCATACTGTTTGTTCTCGCCTAATACTAATTGTCTGTCAAATACAGTTGTAAAATTACTTGGTGTGTTTGAGCTATTAATTATTGACGCTTTTTCTGATGATAATACCATTTTTTGTTCCATATAATATAAATAGATAAAATTAATCACCTAAATAAAAGTTTAAAACTTGATTTTTCAAAATTAAGAACTTTTGTAGTGCCACTTTGTATGGCCGTATTTAAAACAAATGCCTCTCCTTCTTTAATATATAATTCAAATATTTCTTTTAGTATACATTTGCCATTTTCTATTTTTGGATATAACTTCTTAATAATACGAACGATAATCTTCAGATCCAAATTTTCTACATCTCCCTCTGTAAAAATAAAATCTATTTCAATTAATTAGCGCCCGGATTAACGAATTCTATGTGCACCGGTATTTCTATTTTTCATAAAATATTCTTCAGTATTTATAAATGAATTGGTTACAAGAGTAAACGCTTCGAGAAAATATTTACGAGAGGTTCTTTCAAGTGGTTTTCGTGTCGGATATGATACATAATCGTAGTCATCTTGAATAATACTTATTGCATCTATCGTATATTCAAAAAGTAGAATCCGACTTAAATATTCTACTTTTACTTTCAATTCGTCAATTATACCAAGAACTGCTGTGTGCCGACTATCAGACTTTTGATTAAACTGTTTCAGTGAAGCAATTTCACCGTCAAAAGTTTTGCTCCTTTCATTCTGAGCAGCTTTCAATTGCTTTGAAGCATCATCAATAGAATTTTCTAATTTTTCAGTGTAAACCAGTTTGCTCAGAGCAGTCTCAGCGTCTTGATGCCAACCATTTTCATTTTTATGACTTCAAACTCTTTGCTGATATCGCCAACGTTAGTGCTTATCTGTTCATTTAATATTTTAATTTGAGTTATTTCAGTATTAAAAGCAGTTCTCATTCGTTTTAAAGCATCAGCAATAGCAGTTTCTAGTTCATTGTTGTCAACCATTTGTTTATTGATTTCTCCAATCCGTGTATTAATATTTTCAACACCGGATCTTATTGTTCACTTAATTTCTTATAGTTTTCACTATCTTCTAATCCATCTTCTTTCTTTTCTAGCTCTTTTAAAGCATCACTCAAAAGTTTTATTTCATCTTTTAAACAATTTTGAATTTCAATCATTTTCTCACGGTTTGCTTTTAACTTTGTTTGTATTTGGCTTAGTTTATCATCAACACCTGTTGTTAAATTTTTCATCATGTCTGGAATTTTATCAATATTATAATCACGTACGATCTTTGTTATTCTTCTTATAGTGAATTGCCTTGTTGCTGGATCATCTGCTTTTTCTGGATTACCAACATTGGTAATTTTATTATTATCCATGTTAAGATCACTTTTTAAAACATTTTCCTGGTTTTTACCCTTGTGAAGATAATTAACCAGATGTTTTTGTTTTACATACTCAGACAGCACAATACCAAAATTCTACTACTGGCAGTGTCAATATTACAAATGTTGGTATTGTGCTGTCAAGATCATTAAGAAGTCCCATTATATATAATATATGTTAAAATGGGTTGCTTAAGTAGCTGCTACTTAAGTCCCGTTATATATGATATGATTAGATTAAATTTCACCAGTGAAGTTTTTTTTTACCCACTTTCTAGAACGATCAAGATACAGAAAGTCGTACTGCTTGTCAAATGCTTTTTTATACTGATCTTTGCTAACACCTTGTTCGATAGAAAGCATACACAGCTCACGATTAACTGGAGTTGCAAAGAAGATATAATGAGAGCAGTTCAAACGAATGTCTCTGGGAGTTTTGTAATAAGATTAAGATAAATAAATTACACAACAATTTGTATGCCTTCCCTGGATGTAATAATTAATTATATCATTTTGATTGCGTTCACAAACATAATCATCAACAATGACTGTCTTCTGATTATCTGAATCCAAAGTATCCACAGGGATAACTTGATCATTTGAACATTCTAATATATCTTTAACCGAAATTTTGTTCTTTTTTGCTATCTTTCTGACATTTTGTGATAAGACCTTGTACTTTGACTGCTCCAAGATTTTAGCAAACAAGTAAATCTTTTCATAGTAAACTAAAGGTTTTAATAGCATGTGAACTTACGTGTTTGTTTTGCCAGAACCTGAATTACCACAAATTAACATTCTAAACAACAGAGTGGCATAAATTTCCATATCTGTTTAAAATTACCGTTTTCTGTTTTCATATCATAGTTTGGAATTTCCATTATAATATGTTCAGATAATACTTGTCTTAACTTGTCTTAACTTATTTTAACTTATTTTAATATATCTTATATTATACATGTCTTTGTTAAAATGGAATAAATTAGCGAAAAGCGGATGAGCTTGTTAAAGAATACAAGAATAGAGTTATCCGAAAGAAATAGAAAAAGAAGCTAGCCGTGATATATACACAGAAGAATTTAAACCTGTAACTAGCGAAATAACAGAGCAAACAAGGCGGCTAGCTGAACATTTGATTACCCTTCCAGAAGTATGTCAACAGTTGTCTTTTTTTCCTGAGGCAATACGCCCACAATTACTTGCCCCGCCTGAGCGTGGAGCTATAGCACCACCAACGCTACTAACGCTATTACAGCTACCGCCACCACCAACGCTGCTGTCACAACCGCAACTAGCTGTCAGGCAAACCGCATATCCTGAAGACCAAGCACCGCCGACTGGTTACATAGAGGAGATGAAGCGGTGGATGGATCCTATGTCTAGATTAAGTAAAACTCAGAAAGAGTGCTTAGACCAAAACCTGCCAAACCTGTTGATTTCAGGGAGGAACTAAAGCAGACATTGGAGTCTGGACCAAAATTAAGAAGTGTTTCGGACAGAGTGCTTGGTCTAAAACCTGTCGAAGAGAAAGGGGATAAACTAAAGCGGGATATAGAGTCTAGACCAAAATTAAGAAGTGCTTCAGACAGAGTGTTTGGGCTGAACCCAAGGAAGAAGAAATACTAAAAGAAGTAGAAAAAGAATGGGAAGAAGAACCTGCTGTGAGGCCTAAAGAACCCAAACAGGTGTTCTTTTGATGTTAACTTGGATGCTGGTAAGAATAAGACGTACTTGATAAGAATAAATTACCAATACCATCTGAAATACCAGGTATTATGGAAGGAAAAGTTAATCATGGTGAATATATTAAAAAGGCTAGAGAGTTACGGAAGAAAATAATTCCAAAGATAACAGGGAAACAGGTAAGAATAGGCAACCTCAGCGAAACAAAACTCAAAGAGAGGATCGAGGGAGCGGAAACCGTCGCACATAAACGCGAACTTAAAATATTACTAAATAGTTTCGCGCATCGTGAGCTAGCCAAGGCCCCACTTATACAAGAATATAATTAATTAAATGTGAAGAGGATGCTCTGAATTTTTACATAGAGAGGTTACCTGAGAGAATTCGAGCAGCTAGTGAAACTACACAAAAGACTGGCAAAGGGATGGATGCAACAAAATAAAAATTCCAACAAAGTTGACAAAGATGGTCATTACGGCATGTCACAAATTGATTTACCCATTTATTGTCAAACAAGGAGAAGTAGTTGTGCTAGACCTAAAAGTAGACGATGATTTTATAGACTTGATAACAAAGCGTTACAATAATTAAAAAACGTATTCAAAGCTGTCTCAGAATGCTTTTAAGGAAATAACAGAATTATCTGATTTGCCAATTCACAAAGGTTCTACAAAGTTCAAGAAGATTTTAGGAGGTGTTGCCGATGTTAAATATTACTATAGTCCTGACGATTTGATTAATGATCTGGAGTTAGTATGTGAAAGTATCAAATCGGGATATAATAGAATTGAATTGAATTGGGGTTTAAGGCGCACCAACACATGACAGGTTATATGGCGCCTAACAGGCATGAATATACCAGGCTCCTCCTCCATGTACATCGAGATAAAATATGGAAAGTGTGCCTAGAATCTTCTCACCATGAACTGCAGAGTTGCTGCAAATTCTATTGTAGAAACTCCATTTACGCTGGAGCCACGTTTATTGTTTTTCTGCCACTGCTCTTTTGATGTGAGCGGGATGGCACCTGAAACAATGCAGGGATCATGATGAAGACCTTTAATGAACATGAACAAAAAATGATAAAATGAACATGAATTTGGGGAGATTCTACCCTCTGCCTACCCCTCCAAAGGGATATGCAGTGGTCCTATTTTTTGCCCCAGGAAATAATAGTCCACAGTTATTGCTCAGTTAATAAAAGGTATAAGCATAATCGATGCATTATTAGAAAAAAGGCGAAATGTCACCCAAAGAACATGAGCAACTAGTTTCTAAATATTTTGATTGAATTATTGTCTAACTGTAGTTCTACATGAAAACCAAAGAAGAATTAATTGATCACTTGACGCGACTTGTAGCTGTATACAGACGCAGTTATAAATTGTGCGGCATCATAAACACAACATTACAAATTGTTAGTGCTATAATTGGTTGTACTGCCGTATTGGCATGGTTCCGGCAATTCCTGTTTTTGTAGCCGCAGTTGGTGCAGTTCCTCCAGTAGTTGCTGTTTTAGCAAGCAAAACAAGAATAGCAGAAAAAAAGACTTTGTTGAAAACGAATCATAGAAGTTTTAAACTACTTCCTTCATATGTTCAAACAACTACAGGACTAGAAAATGATGAAAAGATAAATAGGATTACCTTTAATAAAATATTAGAAATTCAAAAGAATGATAATTTCACGGAACCTCTGGAAATGTATATGAAAATATTTAAATTAAACGGCCATGGTATCCAGTCGTAATTCTTTTTCAACTTGAAAAGATGCTCCGTAGGAACTTATCTACTAAAACGGTCGCTGTAAGCGACCGTTCAACTTGTTTCCATATCCTATCGTAATTTTTCTTTAGTAGATTTTGTTTTAATCGGTTTTGTTTCTTTTTTAATTTTTAATATTTATAAAAACATTCTGAAAAATGTATTCAAATTTGATTGAACTTTTTCGACCCTCTATTTTATCCGAGACCTTTGTAATTTTGAAAAAAAATCTTCAAATCTTTATCTATTTGTAGAAGAAAAATCATATTCTACCAAGTAGTACTTTCTGTGGTAAATAGTTTTCTTTCGGTTGTAGTTGTAACCTGCAATAAGGTTGTAACCGTTGTGAACTCCACAATTAAGACAAATACGTTCATTATCGAAAACCTCATTAGTACCATTACAATTAATACATGCATTAGAGCATTTGTAACACAGCTTGGTTTTGGCACAATATTTACAAAGCTTCTTTTTATTAGTCATGTAAAATAAGATGCAATCGAAACATACTCCAGGTGAATCAATAATATCCAAAACTCTTTCACAATATTTGAAATTCAGTATATTATTATATAGCATTATATATTTAAAATATAGGCTTAAAGAAATATTATCTTAAGTAATATTATAATGGAACAAGTAGAACAGGAAATCAATGTTGAGTATTTTAAGGATGAATTAATCAGCAAACTGAAAAAACTCAAATAATGAATACTGATATCGGATGCTATGAAGACTTTGAAATGTTCATTAAAAGCATGAAATAGATGATTAATGAAAAGCTTCTTGATAAAAACGACTTTATAAACTATTGTGAGCACGTAAAAAAATAAGATTGCTAATAGCTGAAGGTGATCTTGAAACCAATGAATTCGAGAGATACTGTAAATATCATGTAAAAATCAATCAGATGGTAGATGACAGGACTCTTGAAAAAGAATGCTTTGGAAATACTTGGACATTGTTCTAGATGGATAAATAGGTGTTCTTTTAGATGAAAAAATAGATATTCTTAAAGTATCAGAAGATGATGACTCTGATACAGATGATAGATATCATTTTGGTTTGAGAAATAGATGACGATGAAATTAGAGATTTTAGCACCATTCCCGTTAAAACAAAATAAGTTATATAATTAGGCTTAAAGAAATAATCTCAGGTAATATTATATAATGGTTAGAAAAGTTGTGGAAATTGTAAAAATTCACCAAAACATATAGCAAAGTTATGGAAATTGAAAAATCACCAAATCAATATAGCAAAATTTTTTAAGTTCTTGTTATATATGGCGAAAGCCCAATTAAACAACTTGGTCCTTGAAAATGAATTAGCACAAACAAATGGACTTAAAATGAATGTTACTTTAAAAGTTTCTTTAAATAAAGTAGCACATGATAAAGAAAAAGGTAAAAATAACACTTATAAAACTGCTTATTTTACTCCCAAAGCATTATTAATTATAAACAAAACTCAAATTGATGATGCGCTAACTGAAGCATCTCTTGAAATTCTGTAGAAAATTGGCAATTGGCTTTCTGAAGGAAGTGGTTGGACACTACACTAAATCCAGTAAAGTATAAGCCTTTGCGAGGTAGCTCGTATTTAGATTTACCAAAGGAACTTGCTAATGCTAAAAAAGGACAAATACATATAAAAAATGAAGATAACGCGTGTTTTAGATGGTGCCACTTAGCTTCTACGTTTCCCGTTAAAACACATATCACGAGAGAATATCACATTATAAAAACAATATCGGAGGTCTAAATTACAAAGAAATACATTTCCTGTTACAATTCAACAAATCCCAAAATAGAAAACAAAACAAACATTTGTTTTAACATATTGGATATGAAGATAATCAAGTATACCCTTTATACATATCAAAAATAAAGCAAAAGAATCGTGTGATATGCTTTGAAAAAACATTATGTATGGATAAAAAAATTAACAGTTTGATGTATAATCAAAAAGTGGTGCAAGAAAACTATGAATACACATTTAAGAAAGATTGGTGATGTCGTCGAAGAAGAAGCTAAATTCAAAGAATCTAAATCATGCCATATTTGCTGGTAATGGTTTTGTAACAACTCTCAAAAAGATGACCAGGTCGTACAGTAGCATATGAAAACTCTATTAGAAAAGTTAGAGACCATTGTCATATAATTGGAAAGTATAAGGGAAGCGCTCACGATATATGTAATATTAATTTCAGGTTGGCTAAAGAAATACCTGTTGTGTTTTATGACTTGAGAGGATATGATCTCACTTTATAATGCAACACATCGAAAGTTTTAAAATAGAAATAAATGTTATACCTAATAACATGGAAAAGTACATGGCTTTTTATGTTAGGAAAAAGTTTAGTGTTAATTGAACAGTTTCCAGTTTATGTCCAATCACTTGATAATTTAGTAAAAAATATCTCTTCGTTTCAGTATACCTCTCAGGAATACTCCGGCGACAAGCTAGAATTAATAAAAAATAAAAGGCGTTATCCTTATGATTACATGACAGTTTTGAACGTTTAAGGAAGCTAAATTACCTAGCATAAATAACTTTTATTCTCAATTAAATGATGAGCACATTTCAGATGCAGATTATGATCCTGGTAAAAAAATATGGAAAACATTTAAGACTAAAAATATGGGAGAATATCATGACTTGTATCTTAAAACTGATGTGCTGTTGCTGACAGATTTTTGTGAAAACTTTAGAAAATGTGCATTGAGTATTACAAGTTAGATCACTTGTCATTACTTCAGTAGTCTGGTCTGGCCCGAGATGCGTGCCTTAAGATGACTGGCATTAAACTTTATGTAATAACTGATATTGATCAATATTTGTTTGTGGAAAAAGTATTAAGAGGTGGCACACGTTATATTGTAAACAGATATTCACAGGCTAACAATAATATATGACAAAACTATGACAAGAAAAAAGAAAGCAAGAACATGATATATATTGACGCTAATAACTTGTATGGGTGGGCTATGTGCCAACCGTTGCCTCCTGGTAATTTTAAGTGGGTTAATAAGATCTAAAAAGGAAAATCAAATTACACTGTTGAGTGAGATATCAAGCATCCCAAGAAACTACATGACTCACATAATGATTATCCTCTTGCCCCAGAAAGTTTAAATATAACAGATGAGTGGTTGTCAGATTATTGTAAAAGTTAAGAAAAATGTTTTAGTATCTAGTAGAGTTAACAAACTTGTCACAACACTAAAAAATTAAAGAAAAGTATGTTGTGCATTACACAATATTAAAACTGTATAAAAAGCTAGGATTGAAGGTAACACCGAATACTACAGTTTGATGAATCAAAGTGGTTACGACAAACATAGACTTTAATACTGCCAAGAGAACAGCTGTTAAAAATGCTTTGAAAAGGATTTCTTCAAACTGATGAACAATTCAGTTTTTGGTAAAACTATGGAAAATTTGAAAAAAATAATTAATGTTAATTGACTCATGATGAGGAGATCCTTTTAAAATATGCAGCAAGACCTTCATTTATTTCTTGTAAAATATTAAATGACAATTTATTTGTTTTAATAGATTGAAAGAAAGACTAGTTTTAAATCGTCCTTGTTATGTGTATATTTCCATTACAACTATATCAAAAACAAATATGATAAAAAAGCTAAATTATTATTTACTGACACTGATTCCTTGTGCTACGAAATAAAGACAAAAGACGTGTATATAGACTTTTACAATGATAAAGAACTTTTAGATAATTGTGATTATGATTCAAAACGTAAGTTTCATTTTAATGATAATAAAAAGGTAATTGGCAAAATGAAAGATGAAATTTGTGGTATGCCTATTGTTGAATTTGTTGGACTACGAAATAAACTGTATTCGTATATGTTAGATAATGAGGTTAGTACAAAAAATGCAAGAGTGTAAAAAAGTGTGTTGTTAAAAAAATATAACGCATGATAATTACAAAGAGATTTTGTTTACGGCAACAAAAGCCCACCATGAGATGAAAGTTATTAGATCACAAAAGCATAACATAAGCCGTTATGTAATAAACAAAATGATTTTGTCAGCTTATGGTGATAAAAAGGTATATATTGGATAATGGGCAAGATACATAAGCATACAAGTACAATACTCTATGGTAAAATACGATATGTTTGGTGATGATGATAAAGATTAATAGGTACTGGGGTTTTTGGTAAAGTTCTTCCTAAGCGAAGGGTAATCAAGCAGTGTGTATAGTTGCGAGTGGGGCCAGGACAACTGGAGACAACTGATAACTGCTGATTTTTTGTCGCGAGGGAGGTACTGTCCTGGTACCCCCAGTATCTATACTACTAATAAATCACCATAACAATTTTAAAAAAACCTTACGAATACATTTTTAAAACTTTTAAGAATTGATTGGCGCACATTAGGCCAGATAAAATTATATGTGTGGTTCCTATGCTAAAAACATATTGTAGGTAGGTAGGGAAAATACTTTGTTATATATTTGCGTTGTTTTTTTCACTCTCAATACTCTTAAAACCTACTAAAATACATTAAATATATATCTATTGATATCAGGTAAAGAACAGATGGAAGTTAACATGAATAATTCAAATTTATTTTTTTCCTTTTTTTTATTAAATATTTAGGGTTGGCCCTTAAAAACAGAGTCGGCCGGGAAACCGGAACCCAATCTCATTAAAAATCAGACCCTTTATCATTCTACGATACTCTACACTACACAGATCTGACTACACTCCATTGCATGTCAAGTCAGATTGTCCTTACGATTAGCCAATCATATTTCAGCCTACATAATTGCTCGGTATAGACTGCTTTACTGTGGAGCAGCCTAGCTCGGTATTGACAGAGACAATGTCCGTAACTTTTAGCTTGTAAAACAAAATAATTGCGTTGACAAACATAATACACCAACCATTATTGAATACTTATTGAAAAAAAATAAAGAAAATATTTTTTGACGGAATTTAATAGCGGTACAAATGAACCCTGAACCCACACTAAAATGACACTCGCGTATCATCAGTCGAGTACGCTACCAACTGAGCTAAGCAGTCCAGATGTACTATGCCTTACTATTTAGATTATCAATGTCGTAATAATTTCGGTGGAATATATATTTTCAAAACACACATGGTAGCGCCTATGATTTTCTTAGTATCTTGATATAAAACATGCCATTTCGTGCATTTCTTTGTATTTATAGCAAAATCTACAGCAATAACACACGAATACTTTATCTTTATTCGGATATAGATCTATGTGTTTTATGTGGATTTTTTTGTTCAGTTCACTCGAATGTGTATATGAAACACGCGATTTCATTGGTTGAATTTAGGTGATCTTCTCATGAATATTGATAAGATAAAAGTTCGATCTGACGTGACCTACAAGGGTGTGTGGTCAGATCCTATAGCGCAGAGTATCAAAGCGTAATTAGGATATGATTTTAATGAGATTGACCGGAACCATGTATATCATTTTGTTCCGCCTTATGAAAATTTGACATTCGCTACTGACGTCAAAACTGCATAAACGTGGGAGATTGGCAAATCAATTCTTATATTTCAATCTTATTCCCGTTGTTATACGATACTTGGGAGGTCGGTAATGATAAAGTAGAAGGATGTTCCACAGAAAACTTGTGTTACCTGCTACACGATTATTGTAGTAAGGTCAAATAGGTGATTGCCCGTTATGAGAGCTCATCCATCCATCCATCCATCCATATCCATCCATCCATCCATCCATCCATATTCATATATCTATATATCCATCCCTCCCTCTCTCCCTCCCTCCCTGCCTCCCTCCCTCCACAGAAAGTCTTTTATCCATATTAAATTGATATGTATGTATATCATTTTACTTACAGATCTGAAACAATGCGTAAAATGGTTCTTTCTAGAGTTTCTTTTCTCTTTTTTTAGTTTTAGAATATAACGAACTCGACTGAACAAGGATTTTGGTAGAAAAAAATAAACTTTATTTGATTTGTCATAGGTTTATGGAGTTTGGAGGTAAAGTTGGGTAAACAATTATTTAAAAGACATTGCGGGACAAGATCAAAATGTCATGAGGCTCACTGGCTCCATAACAATAATAACAAGGGTTTGACACTATTTATTTAAACAGGAAGCCCGAATGACTTCCTGTTTTTGAAAACTGGTGGTCCTTCTGGCTTATGGGTCATTCTCATGTATTGTTACATGTACTAATATGTGCTCATCGCCATCCGCATGAGTTGTTCTCAGCTCCCATAAATGTAATAATTTTGAAAATGTGCATCTTTATTAGTTATTACAGACAGTTGTATCTGCCTCATTGGTTTTAAGGGGCTCATAATTTGCTTTTTCTAGTATGGAAAAGCACTAATGGATGTAGATACATGAACGGGACGTAGTCTCAATATAAAACTCAACCACTCTGAATCAAGGTAGAAAATAAATACATGTACTATACATTTTGAAGTCCATGATGCAAAATAAAGGTAACTTCAGAGGGTGAATGAACATATTTTATGGTAGAATTCCTAAGTCAAATACATTAGAATATTTCCTGCAGAAATATGACACTTATTTCATAAACGATATCAGTGCGATATGAATAGGCATGTCTTACAATTAACGAAGGGTCATAGCTTCAAAGTGCTGTAGATATATGGTGTCTGAAACACGTTACACATCACCGCATGCAACATTCTATGATACGCCATATATGCAATGTCAAAATAAAGAACAGTTCTTTAAATATCAGTATGCATTATTCTATAATTTAGTTTTTATACAATACATGATTATTTTTTATACCAAAATACCTATAAAATAGAATTCATGCATCACGTTGGTTTTCTCGAAAGTACTAGAAGACAGGATTCTTTAGAAGTAAAAATACAACCAAATCAATTAAATACGGCCGAAATAATGAACTAGTATTATAATACTGATGTGGTCTCTCAATTTAAAGGGTTTTCGAAAGGTTGCCACTGACCGTTCCAAGGCGGTAGCCCTATTGTCAACCCTTTTGTGTTTGTGATTTCTTTTGCATTTTTTATTACTTTTGCCGTCTCGTTTGTCTGTTTGCGTGTTTGTTTTTGTGTTTTGTGGTTGACTGTCGTCCTTGAATGCTGCTTTCCCTGTTCGATATTTGTATCTTTCTTTTTTTTTGTTAGAAATATAGCAGATGGCAACGAATTTTAGAGAGAGAGATGTTATGCGTCCTTACCCTAGAAAATCGTCTCAATAAGTGATGAAAATTACAAAGCAGTATACTGTGTTAAAATAAATTAGTCTATCTGACTGGTTATGAGTGAAAGTATAAGAAAATACCCAAATTATCTCCTAACAAAATAATTGAAAGCGTGGAGCGTCACAGTACCGTAAATTGCCCAGTACCAGCTACGTAACCCCACGCCGAAGTATAGATACACTGACCGTCTCACGCTACTGCTTGAACGTTTGTGTGTCAATTTAGGATTTAATAGCAAACGCAAAACTGGGAACCAGTCAAAATTGAACCATATCTACTTCCGACCCGGAAGTAAATGTATGAAGTACTGAAAATATTTTAGATAAATCATTAATTTCAGGTCGGGGAGGAGGCACTTTTTCTTATTATCTTTATATAACTGTTATTATAATTATTTATGAAGGACTGTAAGGGGACATGTTAGTGTTATTTTTTTCTGAGGTGAAGTAGATGTTTACAAATGTATCAAATACAGTCGCGTGCAATATATTCCTATCTTACACTACCACTTTTCCTACGATCTCTTGTCAACCCGCCGAGATATCGAAGTCAAAAGTCACCAAAGTGCAAATTTAAATATACTCATCATTTTTCTGATCTTGTCTTGATATTCGGTCAGCATTCTAGAATTACGTATCTGTCATGTTCGGCAGTCGGATGCAATTGAGATATTGCGATTGAACTACTGACTTCATTATGTTCTGCATTATGACACTCAGTATCTCGAGTACATCACTATGATCAGATTGCCGAAAATGGCAGAAACATAATTTTGGTATGAGACTCACACTAGTAACACATAACCAATATGGTGACATTCGATATACATTTGAGTAATGCTGCGTAGGAGTGTACGTGATTTCGCGAATGGATTATTTTTTGTCTTGTTCTTAGAAACAGGACACATTTCCGATATATTGAAGAAATCAATCATTTAAATCATTATTCAAAGCACATTGGAATTAAACTTGCTGACGAAATACATTATGTAATAAGTATTTGGGAGCTAATTATCTCTGAACAGATGCAGTTTCGAAATGTTTGTGTTAGACGTGAATAATAGGTAACTTAGAGAAAGTGTTTACAATCAATACTCATGTGACTGACTACAATGCCATTCAGTACATAATCTTTAAAATGGCCGACAGAGTTAGTAAATATTCATGTTTTGAACACAAACGAGTGTATTAGTCGCTATTGTAAGACAATTAAAGGAAACAATAACATATTATTTCGTCACAGTCTTCGAAATTAACATTTCGCCCAAAGCCCGCAGTCAGTAAAAATCATGTCGGGCATGTAAATTTTGCAAGAGGGCGTGTTAAAATTGAGACGAAAATGCCAACATGAAGCGGAACGAAATCAAACGACGGCTTGTAAACTAAGTTAAAAGTCGATTTATTTTGTTTATACATCGCCGAAAACAAATCTCGGTTTCAGAACAGACTGGTTTTCAATTTTATTTGCTGTTTTCGAACGACGTTGGGGACGAAGGAGCAATATTTAGTATAAATCAATACCGCGATGTTAACCCAACTGATAATGAATTGAAAATCATTTCCGGTCTATTTTCTAACCTACATGTACGATGAGCTTTCTTCATTGTTTCGAAAGAGCGTAACCCGGCAGAAAAAGTAATGCAGACGTTAGATACTCAAAAAAAGAACACTTATGAAACAGAACCCGTAATTTTCAGACCCAATGACTGAGAATAAAGTGTCAAAACAATCAAGTTCTTATTTAATTATTTGTGATATTATTCTATAGGACATTTAACTTTCTGTGACAATATAAATATTTGTCTAAAAATAGCACTCAAATAACACTTAAAAGATTCAGGTCAGTAGAAATGTGTTCGGCTAGTAAATTCACATGCCCGATGGGCTAGTAGCTCAAAGTGTTTTTCGTGAAGACTGTTGTTATTATAATTACAGAGCTCCAGATAAACTTCCATGTTAAAGTGGTATTTTCCCGCCTAAATAAATCTTCAGTGCTGATTCAGATTATTTTAAAGAGTAAATGTTAGAGAAATGTGTTTGCTTTTTACTTCAAAATATGACTTTATTAAACTAGCAATTGTTAATTTTCAATGCTGATTTTCACTCAAATCTTTTTTTTCGCGCTGATTTCTTAAATTTTAATAACTTCACCACAAAGTGCGCCTCATGTGCGCCTCATGGAAAGAAAGCTCACAATTGTTATTTAGGTAGTTTGATTTTAAGTCAAGGCCATTGTTGCTATAGGAATTTGGTTTCCACTCAATACCTATAGTTTCCCTTGACGGATTTAACAAAACGGATTTACAATCGGGTCATTTGTCCGAAGGTTAAGATCACTGTTACTACAAATAAAAATTGGTTTCTGCTGAATAAATTCATCTTCCCATAAAGTTAACGACACTTCATCACAAACTGCAGCTCATTTAAATGAAGCTCAGGATTGTTATTTTAGGTAATTTTATTTTAGAGCAAGGTCACCGTTAGTACATGTAAAATTGGTTACTACTCAGTAAATTGATTTTTCCTTACATGATTTTAAGGAGACTTCACCACAAGGTGTGGCTTGTGGAAAGGAAGCTTGAGATTGTTATTCCGGTTATTTTGTCAAAAGGTCAAGCCTCAAGGTCAGTGTCACTATAAATAAAATAAAAATTGGTTTCCGCTCAGCAAAATTAGTTCCCATTGCGTGATTTTAACAACACTTCACCATAAAGCTACACCTCTTTTAGTTAGTCTCCCTTGAGGGATTTAACAAAATATTCCTGCGGCTCATGGAGAACTAAGCATGCGATTGTTATTCGGGTCATTTATGCAAATAGTTACTTCATGCAAAGGTCAAGGTAACTGTTGACTTCACATTATCTTAATGTAGTTTAACAAAACGTCATCAAAATGTGCAACAACTGATTGAAAGGAATCACTGGATTTTTATTCAGGTCGGTTGGTCAAAGTTCAAGGTTGCTGTTTATTTAAATAAAAACTTTTTTTCTCAATAGATTTACTTTCCCTTAAGGGCTGTCTTATTAAAGTTGGCAGGATTGAGGAGTATCCATTGTTTTAAGATAGGTGGTTACACATATAGGGGACTTGTACTTCGCTGAATTTGCTTGTTCTCATTGGGTTTCTTTTTAATGAAGTGTTGGAATTAATTTATAAGCATAACCTGCAGATTCATCTGGCAGATTCAAAGGACATGCTTTAAGAGTTAAGATTAGTTCCCAAAATGGATTTTGTAAATATACATTATTTAAAGTAAAATATGTTTAATCTAATTTTAAGTTGGCTGATTAATTCTTTGTACGCTCTGTGCTGTTGGGAACATCTCTGTAGTGTAAGAAAGTATGCTTTTCTTTCGAGATAAGATATCTAGGTTCGAGTCCTGGCGGGAAGCCTGGCACACTTACTGAGCTGTACAAACTTCGTTCTTGGATAACCACAACTTTAAAAAAATACATGTACATTCATAAATAAAATTCTTATCGTGAAATATCGAAATGTTTGTTACTGTATATAAAACATTCATCCAAACTGACATTTTGAAATCAGACATAACCAAAAGACAAAAGACAAGTAAACTATAATGATTTGAATATAATTATTATATAACTTCATTGTTTTATTTATATAGTGCTGAAGTCGGCAATCACAGATTTGTTCACTTCCCTAATTTTGTAGATGTGTCACTTGACTGATAATCGATCTGTCAAATTCTTGCTAATATGTCATGCTAATAATATTATCCTTTCACTGCCTTTCAAACATGTCCGTACTCCCCATGCTATAATACATGTTTTATAACTTTTCTTGTTATATTTTACATTATGTCTGTGAGTAATGAATTTGACTACTGTAAAACAGTGCATCGGTAAAACAATACAGTACACAGCTACATTTTACGGGGCACATGATTGTATAAGAAGATTTATTGCTGCACCAAATACATAATACCGCTACACCGGTATATGTTCGATACACCTGTGTGTTTTTTATAAAGGAACCGGTGCAACGCATTAATTTATCGGTGACCAATTACATTGATGCATCTGATTTATATTATTGGTGACCATTTCCCCTCTAGGATGAAGCTCTGAAGAACTTATAATTTTAAACATTTGATTCAATAAAATCAATAAAATACTGACTCTCTAGAGTAATATTATCGGTAATTCTTTTTTAACTTTTATATTTTATATGTGCCTATGTAAAGGGTAGTGCTAGGTGTCTTTGTAGTCTGATAAAGGCGTGGTATTCCAGTGACAGCACTGTTACAAGTAAAAACCGTCAATACAATGACTGAACGGCATTACCCATAGACATTACTGGAGCGTACCGGTGTTTTCGACCTGTACCAATACTTTTGTTAAACAGAAGTACATAGATGGAGACGAGCTGCTACTGACCTTTCTGTCGTTTTAGTTTTAAATCCTAAATTTAATATGCAAGAAAAACTACAAACAGAATGAATCAATTTAATTTGAACAGGTCGAGTGACAAATCTGAGATATCCCTGTTGATATTAAAATCAGCAAAACATTGACGGTCACTTCTAATAAAGCATGTAATTCAAACCAATACTTTATTAATATACAGTCTATCTACTGTCCCCGTTCAAACACAAGACTCGATTTATTACTATTTCATTTAAGAAATGATAAGGTAAATAAAGAGTGTAAATAATCATAACAAATCGATCATTAATTGTGACGTAAAACACAAACCTCATGCAGTAAAACAACACAAAATTCGTGCAAAAACGCCCGAAAAGGGTAACGACTTGACAATTGTGTTTTTCCAGTTTAAAATGTAACTTTTGATTGTTTTTTGTTTAAATACTGCTCATTTTATAATTTTAATCACATATATCTTGAAAGAATTAATTCGTAAATGACCCCTGCAATTACGAATTCGCAAATGGCGTGTCGATTTGGAATTATCGAGTATTCGTAATTGGCGTGCTACAGCGACACACTATAAAACCATAATAGCTATGATATCGATATTCAGAGCTAATGTGAACAAGTAATTAACATCAATGATTCCTTATATAATTTCCTGAAAATTGTTCGTAATCATAATGTGCGAGGTAACTTCAATCCTACTCTAACATTTATACAAGATGCATTGATCCAAACAAAGAGAGATAATTAGTATGTCAGATTGAAGGGAAACTGGTATTATGTGTAAAATATCTCACGGGTAGAATTCTATTATCTACAAGCTGTGAGTATAAATCATTTCATTTACTTCATCAAATAAAACAGTCATGAGTGTTTTGATGAAATGAAAATGAAACGATATAAACTTCGCTTTTATTGGCATGGGTCTTTTTCAAGTCATTATCAAACCAATTATAAATCTTATACAAGCAGAAAACCCAGAGAAATCCCACTTGGCCGAGTGAGCGACCAGCATACCCTCTTACATCCCTGAAACTAGGAATCAAACTCGGGTAATATTGATATGAAACGAGTCACTATTGACAGCGCTTCCCGGACCTTCTAGAGTTACGAAACTAACTGCTTATACCAATTCATGATAGGGTTGTCAATAAATGACTAAAAGTATACTCCATCAGGGCTACCGTTAACAAAAACTTCGAAAATCCATTGCAAGATTGTAATATCCTACCACTGATCTACTTTTGAAATATCAAAGTAATTTAAAAACTAATCTGCGACAAGGTCTATCACAACTTGATTCCTATGATGACATGATTTACAAACTTCGTTAGATCCTTGATCATTATGAATTACACATATAGTTTTCTTAAAATTGATTTAAGGTTTATTAAAAGAGAATATGCTGATTTGCATGCCAACATCTGATTTACAAAGCAATTTGGTGCATTTGTGGCATCATACCTTAATTTAGTGGCACTACATGCATATATTAACATCCCAAGTACTCATAAATGCAAGTCTAGTACTGGCTTTGTAAGTTAAGTTTCTATAACTGGACAGCATACTTTGCCTACAGTACTCTCTGACATTTTCTCAGAAAGTCCGATTTTTGGGGGTAAAGAGAAGGATTTGTGGTGTCACACCTATACATTTGTAAATTATAATGCTGAATTATCATTGCAAATACAAATTACTTCATTTGAACGACAAACAAGCCTAGTTTTACCGGGAAGTATTTATTGTCGGAGCTATAGTCATTTCGAGAAGTGAAATATTGCTTAGGTTAAAATCCGAGAGAAAACGAAAATTCACATTACGCCGCCTTATAGGTATACCGGAATTTTAAAAAAATCCCATTGCGTCCTGTGCAATATTTTCCAAGCTTTCTGGTTAGCCATTTTTCTAAATGAAGTTCAAACTAAGATTCACTTACATATTCTTAGTCATAAGACCTTCCATTCTAGAAAACTGCTGATAACAGTAGGGGTTATGTGGCATATAAGAAAAGAAAAGTCTGATCTTTGTTGACAGGGTGAACAAACTGCATTCATTCGGGACCTCTTAAATGTGTTCTAATTTCACTTTCGAAACTTTCAAGTTGAAAATAACATCATCATACAACCATGCAAATGGTTCTTAGCACTCACAAACAAAAATGAGATATAGGGTCAATGAAGTCATTTCAGCAACAAAAAACGGGCCTTACATACTGAGAAATGTCGTTTATCACACAAAAGTTAGGGATTATATATTTGGGAACTCCTTTCCATGAATACCACAGTGATTTACTTCAAAACGGCGCAAAATTGGCAAATTACATGGGAAAGGTTTTTTTTGTTATCATTAAAGCGGTAAAGTGTGTTTTAATTCTGAAAAACTGGTTTTAATATTGGAATATTTCATTGTTACTAGACGTTTATAACGATTTTCTAGGTGGCAAATTAGATAAACAATCTCTCGTTGCAGACGATGTCACTGCACAGAACGTCTTCAGTGATGACACCGTGTTGAAACTTAAACAAGAGTATGATAATGGACCTTTGGAAACGGCCGAGCACGACACATACGAAATATTGTAGTCTCGGTTTTATTGAGACTGTTCATGAGCGGTAGTGAAAAAGGCTAGCAACCGCTCACGCCCTCTAGCCCCGGGTTGAGCAGAACTCAATATTCATAAAATCAATAGTACTCAATTTTAACCATCCCGAAGATGGCATGCATATGGCGGTACAACTACCCTGTTTCCAATTTGTGTTTAACTTGTACCAAAGAGAGGTCATGTAATAAACAATTAAATGTTCTGTGATTTGAAAAATATCAGGACTTTTTTAACCTACTTAACCTAGTGGGGCCGAAATTCGGCCTCTTCGCAATTGCAAAAATCTTTTTATTTTCCCAATTCTGCATGAAAAAAAATCCCAATCTATAATTAATTTAGAAAGTGACTTTGTAGTTTTTGTTTGTACAGTCAAGAGATATGAAAACGCAACACGGGAATTTCCGCTATATATTGTATGTACAATATGCTGCTTTTTATCGAATGGTACATGGCTACGTAAGGCCTTTTTTTTTTGGAAAAAATGCTAAAACAACAAATAATACAGCAAATAGTATTCCTTCAAAGTTTCATTATTGACAGAGTATGCGTTTGGCTCAAATATGTGAGCAAATTTAGGATGCAAAATTTTGCAAACTATTTACGTTAAATACAGTACTGAACTGGCTCAGTTTTTCAAGGAGCAACTTCAACATTTATGAATTTCTTGTTGTAAGGTGTAGTGTGATTAAAACGTCTACAACATCACAGTTGTGTCCTTTCTCTAATTAACTGAAACTTTATTTTTACAAAACATCTTGGGATTTCTTTGGAATATTATGTGCAATTAAGTGTGCAGTATATACAATATATAGCGGAAATTCCCGTGTTGCGTTTTCATATCTCTTGAGTGTATGTTAAAATCATTGCTTATATCAATATCGTATTGATATTATATCTATAGCATACATTTTAGTAAACGTTTCCTCTTATTTTAAAAAAAAAAATTCACCTAAATAGCGAAAGTCATGCTCTTTTTTCCCCCATTTTGATAATCTCGCGATTCTTTCTTCCCAAAATCAGCAGGCCTAGGCCTTTTTTCAATTTCCTAGTAAAAAGCCCTGAAATTTAGTAGTCTATTTTGACCCAGGGATCTAAGAAGTAGTTGTTTTTATTACGTCTCTGCCTATACTATCCTCTGTTGCAGTTTAAATAGTGTGTATTATTTAAACAAGAAATATGTCTTAACGTCTGAAAATGTTTAAATTCTTAAATGAATATGTGCTTGAAAGTATGAAACACTATCAAAAATATGTTTTCAATCTCGGAAGTACCTAGTAGTAAGTGTTACTATGTTTGTCTTGTGCCGAGGCAATATTCAATTCGTTGTATAAAATAAAAAATAAAAATATAATTTCACCCCCTTTCCCTATTTTGAAATAAATTTGGATGATAAAGTAGCAAGCAATTTATTATGGCTTATTAAAATAGTTAGCAATCATGAATTTCCAATCACTGAGAAATAGCGATCTTTCACAATAGAAATGTAATAAATCAACGTATTTATTTTGAATGAGAAATTAGTGTTATGCAAGAAAAAGTATCTATCATTGTAATCACTTTTAATCTCCGGTTGAGATTACGGAATTTCAATCCTAGGTATCATTGTTATTTCCGATAACTGTTTGAAGCACCAGACAAAATGACACTGGTGCAGTTCACTATGTTTCTTCCCATTCACAATGCACTAGTAGTTTTGACTTATTATAACAGTCATCTGTTTCTAAATGAAACATGTCTTTCTACATGAAACAGATGTTGCAATTTCTGGCCACTCTTTTCAATAAAGATAGCTGATACATCTTCACTGCGGGAACACGTTGCAGTATATCAGAGTTTTCGGCATTCTTTTTTCTTGCGGAGCCTCTACAATTCCCAGTAACGCCATGTCCACTCCATTTTTTTAAATCTATCTTTACGTTCGATATGTTCGACGAAACCTTAATAGTGAGCACTAACTCTTAAATGAATTCATCACTGTTTTGAGTCACTTATTGTACAATCATGTGGTACTACGTGCCGAAAGAAATGCCTGCGGAAACAACGCCCTCAACTCGCCAATAAAAGAACAACATTTTCTGACTGCTGTCTTGCCATTTTTATTATCTCCCCTGAAAATAAAACAAAAAAATGTTTCAGGCCAAAATAAAATAATGATGTTGTTCCGGTTTTACCCAGTTTTGAATACGAAATGTCAAATGTGTTGGACGTTTCGTACCCTGGAATAGGTTAAACAGAGTTAGTGTAAGAACATATCAAATTTCAAAATACAATATCACAGAAAGTTGGATGTTTCGTACCCTAAACTGGGTATCAAACGTCCAATGACACAGGTACGAAACGTCCCAAAATTTGGTACGAAACGTCCATGGTGCGAAACGTACAAGGTACGAAACTATTACTTGTTTGACGGGTGGGGTAAAGTATAACATTTACTACGTTTTCGAGATACATAAAGTAATGTTTTGCATTATAAATGCAAACAACAAACTTGTGTATAAAGCCTGCACATCAGGGACTATTCGTAATCGTGCAACAACGCCATTAGTTACTACTTTCCCAATCCCATGCTGGCACTGCTCTGTCATAGACCGAGTTTTCATTGATATTATCATTTTATACGGTGAAGATTTACCAAAACCTGTTCATAAAACTACAACACAGTCTTTGCCCCACCAAATATCATCAACTTGTTGTAGTTGTTTATGTTAAGTGTCTCCAAACTAAAATAATTTAGAACCGTAAGACTATTTCCAGAATCGCCATGTTGACACTTGAATCGAAGTGCATATGAAACGCGCGATTTCATTGGTTGAATTTAGTTGATATTCTCATGCATATTGATTAGATGATTTTATTGAGAATGGTCAAAGTACAACTTCGTTTTTTTTTGGTATTTTAGTTTCAAATTGGTGGAGGCTGGATCCATTTTAAGATATTGTTCAATAAATAAGTACTTTAAACTCAGAATGTCAACGGATCAGTGATTCATTACTCGAACTATTTGCAAGTGTGCTGTTTTATTCCTGCCAAAAAAAAGTTCGGCAATCATGTGCACCTCTAAAAATGTTTAGTCACTTTTAACCAACGCGAAGTGAGCTGTAATAATAAAGGATCGTATCATTTTCTGACGTTATCCCGATTAATTTTGTAAAGTGGTCAGGAAATTCGTCAGACCCCTTTAATTTCCGAAGTTAATAGATCACACCTCCACGTCATTAGGCCCCAATCCAAATTTAGATAGTTAACGATGTCAAAGTTAAAACATTTCTCTTATCATAGATTTTACTATGTATGTAATCATTTGAAATCGAGAGATGAAGATGGAGGAAATCTGGTATGGTGTCCGAACTGTTGAATTTATTCAACGTGAGTTCTGGTGGATGAATCTTAGTGACCATATGATCAAAGTAAGGGTTATCAACATGAGTATGTCATCCAGGTACCGAGATATAT
This sequence comes from Cyrtodaria siliqua, assembly GCA_037043455.1. NCBI lineage: Eukaryota > Metazoa > Mollusca > Bivalvia > Adapedonta > Hiatellidae > Cyrtodaria > Cyrtodaria siliqua. The sequence goes on from JAWPHD010010332.1 coordinate 58,646, forward strand.
TTTAAACCAGGTTCTAAGATGCACCAAACAGTAGTATAGATAGTGGGGGTACCAGGCCAGCAACTATAAAATACGTTAGCCATGACTGTTAACCCATGTATACAATCATTTACAAAAAACTTAAATGATAGGCATACTTGAGCCAAAAGCCCTGAAACGTATTATTAATTACTTGAGCAAACCCACTCTAGGAAACTATCGCTGGTGTACCCCCACTATATATACTACTTATCAATCCAGTTTATCATTTTAATAACATAATATTTTTGCTCATACGATTCAACTAAAAACTATTCTGTTTATGGCAAATAAATTTTCATTAAACATTTTACAAGAAATAAATGAAGGTCTTGCTGCATATTTTAAAAGCACCTCCTCGTCGTGAGTTAATTTAACATTAATTATTTTTCTCAAATGTTCCATAGGTTTACCAAAAACTGAATTGTTCATCAGTTTGAAGAAATCCTTTTCAAAAGCATTTTTGCAAGCTGTTCTCTTGGCAGTATTAAAGTATATGTATGTATTTAACCACTTTGATTCGTCAAACTGTAGTATTTGGTGTATTTGTGTTACCTTTAATCCAAGCTTTTTATATAATTCTATGTTTCTAAAATGCACGACATACTTTTCTTTATTTTTCAACGTCGTAACAAGTTTATTAACATTGCAAGGTCCCAATTTAAACTTTTGTTTTAAATTTTTACAATGGTCTGACAACCACTCATCTTTTATATTTAATCTTTCTGTGGCAAGAGGATAATCATTATGTGAGTCATGCAGTTTCTTAGGATACTCAAGATCACACTCAACAATGTAATTTGATTTTCCTTTTTCAGACTTATCAACCCACTTGAAGTTACCAGTAGGTAACGGTTGGCACATGGCCCACCCATACAAGTTATTAGCATCAAGATATATTATGTAATTGCTTTCTTTTTTTTTGTCGTAGTTTTTTCATACATTTATTGTTAGCCTGTGAATATCTGTTTGCAATAAACCTCGTACCGCCTTTTAATCCTTTTTCCACAAACAAATATTGATCAATATCAGTTATTAAATCAAGTTGGATACCAGTCATCTTAAGGCATGCATCCCAGGCTAAAGCAGGACTACTGAAGTAATGACAAGGATCTAATTTGTAATATTCAATGCACATTTTTCTAAAGTTTTCAAAAACATAAGAAACAGCACATCAGTCTTAAGATACAGATCATGATATTTTCCCACCATAATATTAATCTTAAATGTTTTTTATATTTTTTTGCATGATCATAATCTGCATCTGATATGTGTTCATCATTTATTCGAGAATAGTAGTTATTTTTTTCAGGTAATTTAGTTCCCGTAAAACGTTAAAATTTGTTCATGTAATCATAAGGATAACCATCTTTTCTGTTTATTAAATCTACCTTGTCATCAAAGTATTCTTGCGAGTTGTATTGAAACGAGGGATTGCTTTTTATTAAATTTTCTAATGATTGGGACATAAACCGAAAACTGTCAATAAACACCAAACTTGGCCCTTACATAAAAGCCATGTACTTTTCCATGTTATTTGGTATAACATTTATGTTTTGTTTAAACTTTCCGATGTGTTGCATTATAAAGTGAGAATCATATCCTCCCAAGTTATGAAACACAACAGACAAATAACTGAGGTATTCCCTGATATATTTGTTTATCTTGTAAATCAGGGTTACCGTTACAATAAACTTCGTAAAACTATTGTAACCCTGATCTTTTTTCCAAATATAACAGTAATTTAAAGACTCTTCTGCGACAAGGACTATCACAACCTGACTTCTATGGCGATGTGATTTATAAACTTCGTAAGATTCTTGGTCATGATCACTTTCATACTATCTAAGTTAAACTTGTTAAAAGGTTTATCAAAAGAGGTTATGACCCTATCATTTTGCAAAGTACTGCATTCTTGATGGTGGACCCTTTTACAGTTCGCCACTATACTTTCCTCTTTAATTGTACAATGACCGTACATGCTGTTGACCCTATGATGACGCCTACCTAAAGCCCATTGGGACGGTGGCGTTTGATGTTTGTCTATGATCTTTCTTGTCGTACCCTTAATGGTTTATTCTCTTGTTGCTCTGGCTTCTGCCAAGTTAATGAGTGTCTTCATTGTGGCTTTATATGCTATTGTTTTTTTTTGTATTATATTTAAACGAGCATATTTGTGTTTTACTTATATTACCTATTGATGCTGCCTTGTTGGTTAGAGATTAGATTATGGCGGAGATTTCTTTATTTACACTGTCCTGTTTTAATGGGATGACAGTATGGTAAGTATGAGGTTTGGCGCACCCTAGAACTGGTTTAAACCCCCAGTGGCCTACTATTGGCAACCCTTTTGTGTTTGTGATGTCGTTTGCGTTTAACATTACTTTTTTTTCTTGTTTGTCTGTTTGCGTGTTTGTTTCAGTCTTTTGTGGTTGACTGCGCTCCTTGAATGCTACTTTCCCTATCCGATCTTTTTATATTTCTTTGTACTGCCTCGCCTATTGCGGCTGGAATAGCGGCTTATTGCTGACTGATTTCCGGAAGAGAAGCTAACTGCTCGGTTAGCTGCTCTGACTGACTTTCGCTAGTTACAGGTTTAAATATTTCTTTGTATAAATCACGACTAGCTCCTTTCTCTAGTCTTTTTTTGAGTAACCTAATCTCGTATTCTTTAACAAAAGTGTATGATAACAAGTTCACTCGATTTTTGTTTTTTGTCTGCTAATTCTTTCCATTTTAACATAGACATACAATAAGGTTAGATTAACATAAGATAAATTTAGGCCAGTAATTCTAGCCGAAAATAAGGTCAAACAAATTCCAACAGAAAGTATTTTAGGATTTTTATAATCACTGACATGTAATGAGTTTCAGGAAAAAACTCCTCAAGATAAACAATGTGGAAAATGCTACATTTTGGGGTAAAAGTTGCGTTTTTAAGAGAAAAACTCCGGAAACTGGAATAATTTTATAAGAAATCATTTGAGCAAATAAAAATCATTTAATAGTGCGAAAATGCTCCTCCAAATGCATCTCTATGTAAATCAAGGTTTAATAGATCGATATGAGGTTAATAATATGAGATTTTGGGGCAAAATTTGGAAACAATGAATAAAATCTTTGATTTCTGTAATACATTGGTGTTACTAGGCTATAAATGAACAAGAGGCCCAAGAGGGCCTGTGGACGCTCTACTGGCTAACATGGCTCTTATAACATCAATGAAGCGAGTGATTGCAATTTACTTTTTTTTTTGAAAAATTTGGGGAAAATACAGCATTTTTATCTAAATCAAGGGCCATAACTAAAGAATCTGGTAAAGTTTGGTAAAGATCAGATGAAAAATGAAGGCCCTACCATATTAACGAGGCAAAATATAGCATTTTTAACTTTTTTTACAAGAGTCATAACATCCTCTGTTACTGGTCCAATCTGGCTGGTTTTCGAACTTGGTCAATAGAGCTAAAAAAAAAAAAGGAAAAAGAAAAGATTCAACAAAAAAAAAAGAAAAAAAGAATTCAAACAAAAAATCAAAACAAAATTGTAAAAAAAAATAAAAAAAAATAAAAAAAATATATAAACAAAAAGAAATTTAAAAAAAACAATTCAATAAAAAACAATTGAACAAAATTAAAGACAATTAAAAAAAAAAATAAAAAATAAAAAAAAAGCTAATAAATCATGTAAACAATTTTTTTTTTTTTTAAAAATTAAACAAAATCACAAAATCTGGTAAAGTTTGGTAAGATCAGTAAGATCAGATGCAAAATGAAGGACCTAACGTACTAACGAGGCAAATTATAGCATTTTTAACGAAATAAAGGGCCATAACTCCGCTGTTACTGATCCGATCTGGCTGTTTTTCAAACTTGTTCGAGCTTTCATTGACATTAACAATTTGATCAAGTTCGATAAATTTCGGAAGAACAATAAAGCCCCTATCGTCCTAACGAAACAAAATATAGCATTTTTATCTAAATCCAGGGCCATAACTCCGCTGGTACTGGTCCGATGGTTTTCTAGCAAGTTTGAGCTTTTATTATTATTAACAATCTGGTAAAGTTTGGTAAATATAAGATGAAAAATGAAGGCCCTATTGTCTTAACAAGGCAAATTATAGCAATATAGCATTTTTAGGTAAATCAAGAGCCGCTGTTAGTGGTTCGATCGGGCTGGTTTTCGAACTTGTCCGAGCTTTTATTGATATTAACAATCTATTAAAGTTTGGTAAATATTATATGAAAAAATGAAGGCCCCATCGTCTTAACGATGCAAAATATAGCATTTTTAACTAAATCAAGGGCCATAACTCCGCTGTTACTTGTTTGATCTGGCTGGTTTTCGAACCTGTCCGAGATTTTATTAATATTAACAATCTGTTAAAGTTTGGTAAAGATCAGATGGAACGTAGGTGTAAAATGTTGGAAAAATGAATTTATCGTTGATTTCTGAAATACATTCGTAGTACAGTGACCCGTTTTATGGAACATCTTACGACGATTTTGCTCAAATTATTAAAGTTATTGCTATAAGAAAAGTTCATAAACATGTTTTTTAACTATCTAATACATATATTGTTCATTCAAAATGTACACCCTTAATTGTTTCTTCAAATGCTTTTAAGAACAATGATGAAAGGTATTTTATTTTGACTTGAAACTACAGCATATTATATTCATTTTAAAGTGAGGAAACCTTCTTCCAAACCCATCTTCGTGTGAAACACGGAATCAGAGATCGATAAGACGCTAATTAAATTAAAGCAATTGTCCTTCATCAAAAATCACTGAAAAAGAATCATAAATAAGTATTTAAACAAATATAATTGAAGTGAAAAAAATGGTGTATAAAACGTACATTACATATGTTTGATAATGTATGTATGACATGTATGAACTGAAAGAGACATTTGTAAAAAACACTCGGTCTACATTTGGAATCACACCTATAGTTTTTCGATGAAAATCTTAACATTGTGTTATCCGGAAGTCAGCGGGATAGAAAATAGTTCACTGTTGCTGTATTCTAAACAGTATGGCCGTTAGCCACACGTGTGAAATGAAAGATCTGCATTGCATGTTTGTTACTATAATAAAGATGAAGTTTATATCAGCGATTCCATATAAATAAAATATATATAGATCTATCTGTAAAACTGATGATAATGTTGGGTTTGACTTTTAAAGGATTTTGGAGGGAATCTGCAGGGGTCTAGGGCGCCGCCATATTAGTATGACACAGCCAGTATAAATTCGAAATATGATTCTATGGAATTTATCGAGCTGTTGCGAATACTAAGAGATCATTTCTAACGGTTTCTCACACAGCAATGAGCAACGATGTGTCAGTATCCAAGGGTATGAAACAATGCAATGTTCATCAACATTCACTGAAAACCAGAATCGTTTTTAAAATCGTTTTAGCTGAAACAAAAAATACAATGTGGTGTAAAAAAGTTTAGAAAGATCATTTTCTTGTATGAGTTTGGCGCATTATAAGTGTTGCGCATGTGCATTACTGTGTCAGAAATAAGTCCACACACATACGAGGCTTTATGATTTGGGTATAACAAATGCAAAATATACATGAACCGATTTTCAAAAATCAGTTGAGCAGTATAAACAATATTTTGGAAGTTATGAAATTTTGCCTTATATATGTACTTGCCCAGTTTCATTATTTCCGGATTCAATTAGATATTCACACTGCTGACATGTTGAAAACAAGTATACTCAAACATTGATATTTTTTGTAATTGATAGGGATAGTGGACTAGAAGATTTTCATGTGTCTAGAGTAAAATATATTTTTACTTTTTTTGTAATGGATAAAAGGATGCATGTTAGAATAATTAAATGTCCTAGCCACTGTGATGCTATGAAGTGTTTTGTTATGCGTAAAATATAACAGTAATTGAGTGTATCAATACTTTGCACGTCACAGATGCTATTTGTATTTGTAACCCTGAATGAAATGGGGTTAACACTCATATTAGGTTATATTGGGAATGCAATTTCAGATGGAGATGCCATGAAGGGTGAAGGTTCCCATCAAACATGCCTCCGCAAAGGAGCGAACCCATGCGGGGCAGAGTATTTGAGATGTAGGATGAAGCTTCCTATCATGCATGCCTCGGGAGCGAACCAATTGGGGCAGAGGCCTGTGACTCCAAAGCCATGTCCATATCCACTGGGTTAGCGAGGCCTCTCTTTTGTAACCAAGCTTGTATACATATGTAAATACATGTAAATAGCTTTTTATAGAGTGTGAGGCGTTTAGTCCAAAACACAAATTTTATATTAACGTACAAAGTTATTTTGGAAAAATAATAATAGTGATGGATATGCATGTTTTACAAGTGTAGTAATATTAGTGATACAGCTGAAACCACCAGTTGTGCAAAGTTTGTACCAATCATTTTCGTACAAGGGATGTCTGATAGTTAGCTAAATCTATGGATTATCCCACTAGTAACACAATAGTCTTCCATCACAATCATCATAAATAACATATATACCTTGGTGTTTTCAACAAATAATTGCTTCTCGGAAATGTGGGCATTGCAAGTTCATGAAAGGTTATATACATTATGAACAACCAAAACAATGTGTCAGAGTGTACATTTACCGCATTGAATATGTAACAGGTTTTTATAGAAAGCATGGAATCTCAATTATAAAAATAACTGCAATACAAATTTTAACACACATGCTTTTAAAATATCGATAAAGGTTATAATAATCCGATATGTCCATGTCTGAACTTAGAAATGTGTAATATGCATTTTTTTTAAATTTGTTGATTTTCAAGATTTTAGCGAAAATTAACAAGAATTTCAACTATGAAAATGACTAAATTTACGAAAGCTTCTAGTTCAAAACATTAACTGCAGGCATTTTTGTGACTTCCTCCGCTATAAAAAACAAGTTTCATAAGTTTCTCAAAAGAAAAGATAGAAAAATATATAACTTAAAATTTAGGGGCAAAACAGACACATTTGCAAATAATGATAAAAATAATATATTTGTTCACCAAAGACATATTTATAAGGTTTATGATATACATATATGATATACATCAACAATAACTGTTCATGTTTTTATATCACAAAATTTGATTAAAATATTTTGTTGGTTAATTTATAAAATTATCAGTAACATACGAGCACATTTTCCTATTATCTGTCAATGTTTTAATATTGCGATAAAAAATCGAGCTTTTAATTCACCGTCTATGTTTTTGTCTGAAATAAAACATACGATCATATTTAAATTATAAACACAGGTTTAAACAATTATGATATGCATTTAGTGCAATTACGGCAACAGCAACATATAGGTTTAAAATTAGAAAATAGTGAAGACCTTATTCAAAATGTAATTTAAAAAGAACCACGTGAAATTGGATATTATTTTTAAATGCATACTTTCTAAATGACAGTTTCACATCATTAAATCAGGTATTTTTTATGACAATCACTTCCGCTGAAAAAATCCATCTTAAACAAAAGTGTTCATTTATAATTTGTACACCTCTCGTAATATTTGGTGATGTGAACAAAAGCTCCTACAACTTCGACATGTGTATAGTCTAGGCATATCACAATCCTCATTTTATGGAGATGTGGTCTATAAACTTCATAAGTTAAAGGGGTCTGACGGGTTTCCTGACAGCTTTACAAATTTAATCAGGAAGTTCGTCAGAAAAGGATATAACCCTGTGGTTTTACAGCGCACTGCATGTTTAGTGATTGACCCCTCTACAGTCGGTCATTACGCTTCACTTTTCACGTGTGCGATGACTGTAATACCTCTTGGGACTCTATGATTGTACCTACTGAAACCCCAACAAAGGGAGGTGGGTGCATGAGCTTTGTCCCTCGGGTTTTCTGGTCGTACGCTAGATTGGTTTTCTCTTTAGCTGCAACTACTATGGTTGTTCAGTACGATTCTGGATACATCCCGAGATATTTATTATTTTGTATGTGTTTCTTTAGTTAGTTTCTCAGGATGAGTTTCTCAGGATGTGGACTTTATTGTTAGAGAATTCCTTTTGATGGGTTGTAGTTTTGTTTACACTGTCTTATCTATTTGGGCGTTGAAGACAGGATAATTGCGAGGATTATGCGCATATAAAATCGATTCAAGCTAACCAGTGGGCCTTATTGCCTACTGATCGTTCCAAGTCGGTAACCCTGTCTTCACCACCATTTCTGTTGTTTTTTGTCTCTTTCTTTGTATTTTCAAGTCCTTGTTTGCAGTACAGCGTGGACCTACGATGCCATTGCGCTCGGACGCTGTGGTTTCTATAGGACCCTATATTTCGTTTTTGCGCAAAATTTCAAAATTGCATTTCATACAGTTACTTTGAACGTGTTTTTAAAGCGTATCATACAGTTTCGGGTGATATTTTTCATTAAAATGTAATTATCACACATAAAGATTGAACACAGATTGCACCATACCATATATGCTATTTAACTGATTATAAACCCTGTTGTAATGATTTCTTGAACAATATTTCCGCCACATATTCAATGAAGAGTATACAATATGTGTATCAAAAGGTCATAAATACATATGTATGTAATTACATCATGTTTTTCCTTCATTATTTTATATATAAAATTTCCAAATGATGTAAACATGATCCATGGTCGTAACCATTGTAATTAGACATTTATTCAACGGACATTTTGTTTGCTACAGACCTTAAAACTGAGCATCTAACTAAATTATACTATAAAACATTTGAACATATGCATATATAGGATAATATCACTTCAAGCAGATTATGTATATTTAAAATACATCTTAACAATGATTCCTGAACATAATGCATTTTTCAACAGTATACGCCTGATGACTTTTTTGGGGCACATCCTTGCATCTTGCTCTATGGAAAACCAATATACCTTATCATTGTATAATTCATTTTCCTACTTCTTTAGCTTAAAGGCCTGTACTAGGACTGTATTACAGAAATCAACGATATTATTAATTTTTTCAACATTTTGCCACAAAATCTCACAATGTGAACTTTCACATTAACTTACGATACAATGAAACATTTTGCCCCAAAATCTCACAATGTGCCAGGTTCTAGGGTGCACCGAATCAGACTGAATCTTAGCATATGGTCATCCAAATCAAGCGGGACAGTAAGCTAAATTTATAGGAAAGTAAATAAAACTCAAATGAAAATAGCGAATGGTAGTTGCTTCCTGAAGCATGCTGTGGAATTTTGGACACTCAGTATATTAGTTCGCTACTGTCAAATCAGTACGCTACTATCGATGAAATTTGCTTCATTTTGTTTATTCATATAATTGACAATGACGTTAATGATGTCTTTTTTACTAGTTCCAAGAATGGAACAAATCCCTAAGGAGAGTATGAAATCTGCACCTAATATGGATACAAAACAGATTTTAATGATGTTTTTTGAGTTTGATGAAAGGATTAATAATTACTAAATCATAATGTACTGCCAATAGGCATGTATCCTAGGTTTTCAGAAGTGCTGTATCTGAAGGCTGATATACAAGTCGAACGCAATATAACATTCAAGGACCACAGTCAGCTACACTCAGTACATTTGAAAAGGAAAAACTTTGTTTTTGAATTTCTACAGATGTAATCTCGCGTTTTTTTTTCATTGTATAATACGGCGAGAATTACGCGAGATTTATTTCGCATTCTCGCGATCTCGTCCAAATGAAAACGTGATAAAATCGCGAGGTTTGCACGAAGTTCGGCTTGCAAACCTCGCGTTTTTTTCAATGTAGAATAGGACGAGAATGCGAAATTTATTTCGCAATCTCGCAATCTCGCGAAATTGAAAACGCGAGATTGCGATGGCCCTAACAGAATTCCGTATATTGGCCCTTATTTCGCTTTTCACAGAATGGTATTACTCTCCATAAAAACAAATATGAGTCTTTTAGCTAAAACTTTAAAAATAAATCTTTCACCTCTTTGGTTACACTCTGCGTCATCAATACAAATTCCACAAAATAACTCTTCATTTCTTAGAACTAAACCACCTTTTAATCTTCATTCGGCAACCTCGTTTCATGTTCCTTCTAATAATATTACTAGGATTTTTAATAATGGCTCAAAAGTTTCCGTAACTCCTCTAGGAGCACCAGTTTTGAGGAAATACCATATAAAGTCTCCTTTCAGAAATCATTTTGTTCATTCAAGGGTGTTTCCCTCTATTTATAGGTGCAATACTAAGAGGTGCAGTTGTTGCAATTATTTATCGTGCAAGTCCACCATTTAATCAGCTGTTAATGGTAGATTGTTTAATGTATGTCTAGCTTCAAATGTTGATTGAGGTACTACTCACGTCATTTATGTTCTGGCTTGAAATGCACCACTTTGCGGTATACAATATGTTGGACAAACAGGTCGATCCTTAAAAGTTCGATTTCGTGAAAACAAATATAATGCATGTAATCCTAAAATGTTAAAAAATTACTTGTACCAACACTTTCGTCGGTGAGGTCATAATTCTAATTACATAACTGTTCAACCGGTTGAATATTTATTTTTTGAAAATGATGCTACGAAAAGCTTCAAAATAAAAGCTAGACATAATTCAGAACTTAAGTGTATGAAAAACTTACAAACACCTTATCCACTCGGCCTTAATGACAATATTTATCAAGAAGGAAATATTTCTAAAGATCCTAATATTGACATTTTTTCTATATTTTCTATTCGAAAGCGTAAATCTAGGTCTCATGGTCTTAGGCGAAATGGTAACATCAAACGCAAATCGCGTGTAATTATTTCTGTCGCTGATTTACATACTACTTTAAACAGTCTTGAAAGCACTCTATGCTTTCACGGTTTACCTCTTTGTCTATTTCTTCACTAAAGTTGATCGACGAGGAAGCCGACAAAATTTTCATTCGTACAGATCCCTTGTTTAACACTGCTTCCATAGTAAAAGCTACACACAACATGTTCTCCGACCCCATATTGACAAGGAGTCTGATCACGTCACGCATTTTCTGAAACTACTATATATTAATAAATGTATTGATTTCATTGACATGCCTAGTATTTTTCGGGATACTCATGTAGTTGATTTTATCCCAAAATATTTCAAAAATTGCGAAAGTCCTGTAATTTGTTATAACTATAAAAATCCTATTAGACATATTATTTTCAACTACAACAAAATAGTTTCTGACCTTGATATAGTACATAATACTCCTAAGGAATGTGAATGCAACACATCAAAATTTTGCCATGCTCCAGCAGGTCATGTCATCACTGGTAATTTTGATATTGTTGATAAACGTATTCGGCATTTGTTTTCGAAAGGTCCTAAATATAGATTACCTTCAACTATTGATTCTAATCGCCCACTCCATTGAAGATTTTAGTATAAAATGGTGTCGTAGAGAACATGCGGACACAAACTCGCTTTCTACTTGGAAAAAGTCTATTCTTAAAATTATAGATACACGTATTAACCTTATAATGCTAACCCCTCTTTACTACCTCCGAGACCTAGGTTTCCCTTTCGTAATCTAAAATCGGGAATTCATGAATTTCATAATAAATTTGTTTAAGTTCCTGCAGATAAAGCAGCTAATAATGTAATTATTGTTTGACGCCTACATTACGTCAATGTTTTATCTCTGGAACTCGGCAGCACCAATTCGTATACTCCAGTTAATTCTACTGAGGATGATGTTGTTTCAGCACATATCACTCGGTGCACTACTTTCAAGGCTGGTGTAAACTATAAGCAAAATAAACTGCCTACTATGTACTGGATTCCTAAATTACATAAAAATCCGTATAAGGCTCGCTTTATTTCTTATTCTAGTGCCTGCACCACAACAAGCATCTCCAAACTGTTAACTTCTTGTCTTACTGCCGTTAAAGATCACGTTAAACTATATTGTGATAAGACTTATGAAAACTCTGGGATTAATTTATTTTGGTCTATAAAACATTCAGGAGACGTTCTTGATAAAATTTTCAATAAAGGTCAAGTTTCATCAATAAATACTTATGACTTCTCTACACTTTATACAACCATACCACATCATCTTATTAAAGACAAGCTAATATCTCTTATTCAAAAAACATTCGCTAGATTAAATACTACATTTTTGGCATGTAATAATATTAAAGCGTTTTTCACTAACGGCAGTTTAGACAATTATACTATGTGGACTTGCTATGAAGTTTGTGAAGCACTCATCTTCCTATTAAATAATATTTTCGTCAGGTATGGTACCACCATTTATAGACAAATTGTTGGTATCCCTATGGGTACGAACTGTGCACCACTTGCCGCAGATTAGTTTTTATTTTGCTATGAAAGGGATTTCATGTTGAGTCTTTCACCAGATACCCAGGCAGATGTTATTGAAGCTTTTAATGACACCTCTCGGTATCTGGATGACATACTGAACATTGACAACCCTTTCTTTCCAACTATGGTTCATATTATTTATCCTAAAGAACTTCGGCTTAATAAAGAAAATATATCTGATAATAACGCTTCTTTCCTTGATTTAGATCTCTCGATTGAAAATGGTAAAATAATTAGCAACATCTATAACAAGAGAGATGTTATTAATTTTGACATTGTTAATTATCCCCACCTGGATGGGGATGTTCCCCGAGCAACTTCTTATGGGGTGTATCGGTCTCAACTTATTCGTTTTGCTAGAGCTTGTACTCGAGTTGAGGACTTTAATATTCGTAATCTTTGTATAACTAAAAGGTTACTCAGTCAGGGTTACCGCTACCATAAACTTCGTAAAACCTTTGCAAAATTTTATTGTCGTAACCCTGATCTTCTTTACAAATATAAATGTAATTTAAGAACTCTTCTGCGAGAAGAACTATCACAACCTGACTTCTATGGTGATGTGATTTATAAACTTCGTAAGATTCTTGGTCATGATAACTTTCATACTATCTTTGTTAAACTTGTTAAAAAGTTTATCAAAAGAGTTATGACCCTATCATTTTGCAACGAACTGCATGCTTGGTGGTGGACCCTTTTACAGTTCGCCACTATGCTTTCCTCTTTAATTGTACGATGACCGGACAGGCTGTGGACCCTATGATGACGCCTACCTAAAGCCCATTGGGACGGTGGTGTTTGATGTTGTCCATGATCTTTCTTGTCGTGCCCTAATGGTGTATTCTCTTACTGCTCTGGCTTCTGCCAAGTCATTGAGTACCTTCATTGTGGCTTTCTAGGCTTTTTTTTTTGTATTATATTTACACGAGCATATTTGTGTTTTACTTATATTGCCTATTGATGCTGCCTTATTGGTTAGAGATTAGATCATGGCGGGGATTTCTTTATTTAGACTGTCCTGTTTTAATGGGATGACAGTAGGGTAAGTGTGAGGTTTGGTGCACCCTAGAACTGGTTTAAACCCCCAGTGACCTACTTTGCCACTGACCGTTCCAAGGCGGTAGCCCTATTGTCAACCCTTTTGTGTTTGTGATGTCGTTTGTATTTTTTATTACTTTTGCCTTTTCGTTTGTCTGCTTGCGTGTTTGTTTTTGTGTTTTGTGGTTGACTGTCGTCCTTGAATGCTGCTTTCCCTGTCCGATATTTTTATCCTTCTTTGTAGGTTAATTTGTAGGTCAATACCTGACTTTATGGACACGATTTTGGAGTGTTAATTTGTTTATCGCTCTACCAAATTTGAAATCATGAACCAGTCATACAACCGATAACTGAAAATTAACATTTATCATTGTCCTTTAAACGTAACCACTAACGCCACTTTCCATTAAAAACTTATATGTTATTGATGTAAGCGGTTAGTGAGAGTGAGAGTGTAGCATATACATGTATTTCTATAGATTCATGGTTACAAAAATGGGGAAATAAACTGATCAAATGTAAATATTACTATCCGTTCTAACACAGAACAAACACATTTAATTTCCTAGTGTATATCCTGTTTATGAAGTCGCTTATGTCACTATTTATATGAAATATACACAAGTCATGTGTTTATCAAATTATTTTTTTTTGTATTTTAACGGATTATAATGTTTAATCACATAACGTCCATTGTTAACAGTGTCGAACACCCATTCAGGTGGGAGGCAGAGTGGTTATTTAGCTCCGCCGTCTAATTATCATAGCAACACATGACAATTTTAAGTAGTACGTCATTTTCCGTCAACGTCAAAAAAAAGTAAAACAGCCGCCATTTTCTTTTTTTTTAAACGCGTAATCTGGAAGATTGTAACAAGTTTAAATGATTACAATTTCTGTTCCCCTTTATGTTTCTTCATCTTCAGCTGTATTGACTTTTAGATGCTTTACTGCGCGAGAAATTGCGAGATTCACTCATTTAAAATTTCGAAGCGAGGGGAAATAACTCGTAAGAGATGCCATTGTTAAACTGCGTTTAAAAATGGTAACACTTGTGTTCTTTTCTAATGAAATACAAGGAAATACTAAAAACATGTTGTTTAAGCTTAAATAGTACATGACGTGTACTACATGTTACGAACATCATGGTATTTCTTTATCAAAATTACACGCTAAAACGATAACATTTTCGACTTGGCACGTCTACAGGTGCGTATTCGGTATTCGGTGAAGGGGCTCACACTAAAGTCTGAAAAGTTGTCTGTAGCCTATATTTAAAAAGGTTGAACGCTGATCAACTTCTCGGTGTGTATTTTGATGGCCAATCTGGAATTATGGAACTAAACTGGCCACCCACTGGTGTGTTTTTTATTGGCGAGCATCACCATAAGCAGCCATATTTAACATCAAAATAATAAAACAAAGCTGCAGTCCAATTTATTTGGTTACTCCTCACCGGCTCCTCCAGCCCGTCACCACCACCATCACCCACCCCACCCATAACAAAAATAAAAAGGCGGATCTGGTCAGGGTAGGTGTCTCATATATTGGAATCTGGGAAACCTCCCTGCTCGGAGAATAGACTTCGACATATAAACTTCGGTTAGGAGGATGTTTGTCCCCTTACGATGGACGAGGCTAATTGGAAATGACGACCACACTGAGGAAACACAGTGGCGCCGTTGAGTCTTGAACCCGGATCCTGTGCTTTTAAGTGCACCGCACTGTCCACTACATCGACACTTGACAAAACAAATATAACGGCTTAATATGTCAAACTTGTATAGACATGGAAATATCAGTTTCCAGACTGTAATTAATGGAAAGCGGTCACCAAGTCGACCTTGAACTAGAAGTGTGTCCATCATACATGAACACTTGCTTCGCCTGCTGACAGTGCTGTTTGCTTATTTCCAAGGTTAGGTTGCAGGTAAGGCTGATACATAGGGCATAACTCTGCCAAAATGAAAGGCAGAGGTATTGCACATGTGTAACAACATTCCTTGAGATGAAGATGTGTGTGAAGTTTCATGAACATAATAACATACTTTTAAATTGATGGCCAAGGTTAGGTTGCAGCTTAAAGCATGACGGACGGACGACGACGGACACAGTGATCGATAAGTGTCTGCCATCCTAAGCAGCTGACACAAAAATAAGTGTTCAGTTCTCATATAAATATATCCGTCATGCAGATTAGGCAGGGACCCAAGCCTAAAAAAAACGAAAACGTTTACCCGGAAAGATATCCTGATTTTTTAAGTATTAACAGATGGGGCTCTTGTACATATGAAACCACTGTATGGACTTCTGGGATACTTTGCATTTCGTAACAGCATCGCGATTTCTACGGTAACCCATTCGTACCAAGCCATTATATGAAAATCGCTGAACAAACAGTCAAAGGAAAATAAAAACAAATGCACACGTTCTTTTAGGCAAATACAGTTCCAGTATTTGAAACCTATATGTGTATATGAAATATCAAACTACAGAATCATGACCTGATTACGTTACACTTTACTAATTTTAACAAGAGTTATTTTATTAATTTTGTTCTGTCCTGTGCCAGGGATAATACGAATTTCTTGTGTTCACAATAACTGCAGTAAACAGTTTCCGATTTCAATAAAATGTTGTATGGTGTTAGGCCTTATACCTACAAGGCATTTCACAAGTTCAATACTGTGTAAAACTGGCACTTGCTTTAAAGAGTTATTACCCTTGGTTACTGAAAGAATAGGCATATTTTAGCTTGAGTACATACATTACTTTAGTAAACGGATTCCGATCTTCACATTATTTAGTATGAGACTTTATATAAATATGAACTTTGACAAGATAACAATGAGCAGAATTGAAACCTGCCTTACAGAGTTATTGCCCTTGTTATTGCGAAAATGCAAATTTCAGCTTTCGTACACAATACATTAAGTAAATTGGTTTCGAATTTCACACAGTTTGCCGTGTAACTTTATACGAAACGGATTTCAGACAGGGTAGACAAGTATCAAGTTATTGCTCTAAATTGCTCGAAAAATACGATCGTCTGATTGTTTCCTACTTTCCTTTGAAATGTCATCAATTGCTGTGTAATATTCTTATTGGACAAAGAGGATATCGTCCTCTGACTAAGGAGTCTGATTGTTTTCACGATGATTGTAATAAATAGCATTTGATTTTCCATGCTTTGGTAATATTATTAAGGTATCGGTTTTGTTTGACAATGAGAACTATTGAGGAATGGTTTACAAAGTTATCACCTTTGATGTTTGCAAATATGTTTAAGTTTCAGACTGAGTATACAGCAACTTCAGTAGACGAGTTTTCATTCTCACTAATATTTAGTTGAAGGTTTTTGGACAATCACACCACGTAGTTGTTTTCGAAGCATTTATTTTCATATAAGTTAATATTTTTACACATATAGAACTAGTAAGGTATGACACTACTGTTTATAGACAATTTGTTGGAATCCCAAATGAGAACGTAATGTGCACCTCTTGTTGCAGATTTGTTTTTGTTTTGTTATGCCAGAGGTTTCATATTTAGTCTTTTACCAGATACGCTTAGACAGATGTAATTGAAGCCTTTCATTATACCCATTTGCATAAGGATGATATATTGGACAATTACAACCCTTTCTTTTCTACTATGGTTACTTCATATACTTTCTTTCCTAAAGAACTTCACCTAAAAAAAAGCTAATATTTCTCATAGTTGCTTTATCTTCTTTACTCGATTTACATCTCGTGACTGAAACTGAGAAATAATAAGCAAACTCTATGACAAGAGAGATCATTTCAATTTTGACACTGTTAAGGGCACGACTAGACAATATTGAAGACAAACATCAAACGTTACCGTCCTTTCAGGATTTAGGTAGACGTCATCATAGGTCCACACTCTTTCCGGCGATCGCACAATCAAGTGGAAAGCAAAGCGGTGAACTGTAAATTGGTCAACCACTAAACATGCAGTGCGTTGCAAAATAATAAGGTGAAAACCTCTTTTGATAAGCCCTTTTAGCAGTGATCATTACCCAATCTGTACCAGGGTCACCTTGTGACTCTGTCAACTTCTTAGAAAATAGTCTGCCATTACGTCATATTTTGTCACATGAACATAGCTAAAATATCAAACTGGTTATCGGAAATCAACTCCGCGACCTGACACCACTAATGCTTTGGGGTGTTGCTGAGTGGTAAAACAATCGAACGGAACTTTGGACATTTTGATGAATTTAGAAAGTGACGGTAAGAACAAACGCTATAGTGTAACCCTATGGGAAACGCAACGGTGGAGTCCATTTTGATTGTTTTAACGGCGGAATGATATGCCAAAGAATACTTTTTATTCTACCGCAGTATAATGCTGAGCAAACATTAGTTAAAATAAAAAGAAAATGCGTTGTTTTGTCGTAAATAACAGACTTTATTTCATCTCGAAGTGATCAAACTTCAATATTTTCACTCATGTTTCGCATTCGTGAAAATATAAATGTTTTTTGTAATTTAGAACTGTATGATTAGTGCATTATTAGCACATTCTGCAGCACAGTATCAGAAAATGTAAACTATATGTATCCATCAAAACAAGTGTGTATTTCAGTCGATAATATCTGCTTTAAAATGGACGAGATCAATTTGTGAATAGATTAGACATTAATAAAATTAATTGACAAGAGAATATTAATAATTAATCGTATTATTGCCAAGCTTTCTCTTCAAAATTACAATATCGAATTAACAATAACGATACAAATGCCTAGGTTTTTCGATTTTAATTATAACGACAAAAGAATGAAGTTTTACCGATACAAATATGTAGCAATTAAAACTATAAAATGCTACTCAAAATCAATATGTAAACAATGTTCTTTCAGCTAGTCAGACATACGACAGATGTTCGATAAGTTCACTAAAATAAATATTGAATAAGAGCAATAAGCTTGCCTTTGAAAAGGTTTGTGTGACGCTTAGTTCATCTTTTTGAGATGTGTGTAGTGGTGCAGACACTAGCAATAGGAAGAAAGTGTGCTTTATTAGACTAAAATTAGTAAATTAGGAATCCAGTACATAGTTGGAAGTTTGTTTTGCTTTTCATCTACTCCAGCTTTAATAGTGCTTCATTGAGTTTTATATCCGGACAAACATTTGCAAATGTTTATAAGCATTTACTTTTTAAAAGTATTGTCAAAACTCTTCTTCTACGAGTGAATTCTATGGTGACTATATGTACAGACTTTTTAAGATCATTGGTCATTAATACATTCATACAATCTGTGTGAAACTTGTTAACAAACAAAAAAAAATAGGTTCACAACCCTATCATTCTGCAACGCACTGCATGTTTAGATGTTGACCCATTTACAGTTCGCCACAATGCTTTACAATTAATGTTGCGATGACCCGACATATTGTGAACCCTATGATGACATCTACTCACAGGCATTATTATGATATATAGTATAGAAGGCTAGAGAGAATATAGTTATAGTATATGTATATAGTAAAGGGCCTTTTTTTTCTCTCTATCTCTATCCTTCTATACTATATATCGTAATGAATGCATGTTCTTCTACCTAAATAGGGCAAGTGATGGTAACGCCTAGTTTTTGACTTTAATAATGTCTTATCGTCATCATTCTTTGTCGGCGTGGCTTCTGACAAGTATTTACTTTGTGGCTTTCTGGGCATTTAATATTCATATATACATGATCATTTTGTGTTATACTTATATTGCCTACTAATTGCTATTAATACTGCCTAGTTTGTTAGGGGATATAGCCTGGCAGGTCGCATTGTATTGGAATAAAACTGGGGTAAGAGTGAGGTTTGGTGCACTCTAGGACCTGGTTTAACCCCAGCGGCCTTTATGTTACTGACCATTTCAATGAGGTACCCATATTATCACTGACCATTCAAAAGAGGTACCCATATTTCCAACCGTTTGAGTTTCTCATTTCGCATACCTTTCTCTTTTCTATCCTTGTGATTGGTGTTTGTTTCAAATACGTGTGTTTGGTTGACTGACTGTGTTCTGTGTATGTTATATTTCCTTCTCGACTTGTATACCATAATTTTTTTCTGACTCGAAATAGAATATGGATCACATTTAGTGATATTTATATTTTTAAACTTAAAAGCATGACTCTGTAACAGTATTTAATATATTGGGTCTATTGGATCAATGCGACACACTCCGTAGGAAAGTATTCAAGTTTAAGATGTGTTTGAAAAACGTTGACAACTTTCTTAACAAAAACTTGCCTGCTCAATCAATCAGAACCTAGAATTGAAACTCAAGGTCACAGAAACACCAATGTTGGTTGGACAGTTAATGATCATATGTAACAGAAGTGCAAATTTCAAATAAATGATTTTGGTAGTATTCAAAAAAGGATATAATATCGGACAGGGAAAGCAGCATTCAAGGACGACAGTCAACCACAAAACACAAAAACAAACACGCAAACAGACAAACGAAAAGACAAAAGTAATAAAAAATGCAAACGACATCACAAACACAAAAGGGTTGACAATAGGGCTACCGCCTTGGAACGGTCAGTGGCAAAGTAGGCCACTGGGGGTTCAAAATTAAAATCATCTCTCTTGTCATAGATTTTGCTAATTATTTTACCATTTTCGAGAGATCTAAATCAAGAAAAGAAGCGTTATTATCAGATATATTTTCTTTATTAGGCCGAAGTTCTTTAGGATAAATATTATGAACCATAGTTGGAAAGAAAGGGTTGTCAAGCTTCAGTATGTCATCCAGATACCGAGAGGTGTCATTAAAAGCTTCAATAATATCTGCCTGGTTATCTGGTGAAAGACTCAACATGAAATCCCTTTCATAGCAAAGTAAAAACAAATCTGCGACAAGTGGTGCACAGTTCGTACCCATAGGGATACCTTCAATTTGTTTATAAACGGTGGTACCATACCTGACGAAAATATTATCTAATAGGAAGATGAGTGCTTCACAAACTTCATAGCAAGTCCACATAGTATAATTGTCTAAACTGCCGTTAGTGAAAAACGCTTTAATATTATTACATGCCAAAAATGTAGTATTTTCTCTAGCGAATGTTTTTTGAATAAGACAAATTAGCTTGTCTTTAATAAGATGATGTGGTAAGGTTGTATATACACTCAACAAAATTCCTAATCGGTCACCTCAATAAATTGTAATTAAAAAAAAGAATAAATTCAATTTCGTGAATTTATTGATCGCATAAGAAAGCGGAATTTATTACAAATCAACACACACAATTTCATTTCAAACAAATAAAGACTTGAAATCTTCCGCAGGAATGTATAAGGCGAACCGGTAAATTAAAAGTCACAAAATCATGTTAATTGACTTTTGTTGTATGTTAATAACGTGTGTCCCCTCCGTCGGCAGCAATCACGGCTCGACAACGACTCCTCATTGATACAATGTATCTGTGAAGATACTGCTGACGGATATTTCTCCAAACGCGGTTGACGTCACGCTTCAATTCCCGTAGATTCAGCTGCTGAGGATGGGCCCGTACTTTTCGTTTTAATAAGTCCCAGACATTCTCGATTGGGTTTAGGTCAGGACTTTTAGCAGGAAAAGGGATGACTCGTATGTTATTGGCCTGTAACATTGCCAATGTTGCTCTGGCGACATGGCACGAAGCGTTGTCTTGGACGAGTTGCATGCCACGGTTTGCAGCAATGTGTGGTATGAGAACTGGTTGAATGATGTCCGTCTGATATCGTCGTGCATTCATGTTGCCTTGTATGGACACGATCGGTGTTTTGGTGTGCATCGAAATGCCCGCCCATATCATAATGGATCCTCCCCCGAACTGGTCCGCCTCAAGAATACGATTGGCGCTGTTTCTCTCACCACGTCGGCGATAAATGCGTTTGCGGCCGTCGGCACAACGCAATGTAATCCTTGTCTCGTCGACGAAAAGAACATTCGCCCAGTCGGACCTGGTAAACCGTAAATGTCGCCTAGCCCAAGCTAAGCGAGCTTGGCGGTGTCTTCTCGTTAAGATAGGACCTTTCCGAGGTCGACGGCATCGAATTCCGACGTCACGTAACCGGTTTCGTATGGTTTGAGTTGATACATGACGTCCATGAGTCCCCCTCGTATGCCTAGATGTCGTTGTAGCTGGTAGAAAACGATCACGGAGATGTGATATGATCATGTATCTGTCCTGCCGTAGTGTTGTCACCCTCTGTTTGAACCGTCGGGGTCTGTCAGCCACACTTCCGGTTTGGTTGAATTTCGCCCATAGTGCTTGGATGGTGGATAGCCGCCGATTGAAAGTTCTTGCCAACTGAAATGAAGTTAAAAACGGAAATAGCCACCAAAATAATAGCTACAAATAAATTATATCGATATTCTATTGTAATTTCAAAAAAATAAAACTCACCTGTCGTAAATGTGTTCCGGCCTGTACCATTCCGACAGCTCGGCCGCGTTCCTCTTGTTTCATTCTCGCCAAGGTATGTGTTTTTCAAATTGGAAAATCATCAGAAATGACAAAAGTGTACATGAACACGTGCATATTGGTGTCCATACCCTGCACGTGCAAAATGTGCTATATTGGTTAACACGCCTAACACGCTCAATTTGACCGCGAGCCGGCCAGAAAAAAATCAATAATTAGCAGCAGTACCTATTCAAATATCGATATGTGAAATTTCGTGTGAATACATGCATTATTATAAAAATAGTTATACAATATAAACTGACCGATTAGGAATTTTGTTGAGTGTAGTGTAGAAAAGTCATAGGTACTTAATGATGAAACTTGACCTTTATTGAAAATTTTATCAAGAACGTCTCCTGAATTTTTTATAGACCAAAATAAATTAATCCCAGAGTTTTCATAAGTTTTATCACAATATAGTTTAACTTGATCTTTAACGGCAGTAAGACAAGAAGTTAAAAGTTTGGAGATGTTTGTTGACGTGCAGGCACTAGAATTAGAAATAAAGCGAGCCTTATATGGATTTTTATGTAATTTAGGAATCAAGTACATGGTAGGCAGTTTATTTTGCTTATCGCTTACACCAGCCTTGAAAGTAGTGCACCGAGTGATAGTGCACCAAGATAGTGCACCAAGATGTTTTGGAGAAACTCTGACAGACAACATACCCAAACAATGACGTCGCTCAATCGCCTTCCAACGAAACTAGTCAATAAAAAACCGTTATTTTTCTGATAAAAACAATCATGTGACTGTGACAAAAATAGTAACCAATTTGGAAATTTACAATTTGACAAGACAGTAATTGCAGTAACTACTATCCTATTTTCAAGGTACATTAAAGATACATAACTGTATTAAGAAATTAAAAAGCTACCATCGAACGGATTCTAAATATCCGTCAGTATGTTAATGTCATTAAGACTTCACACAAAAAGATATGGTTTATACCCTCACAATTAAAGATAGTGGTTGCAATAATCATAATTTCTAAGTAAATTAAGGGCCATACCTCTATTCCAAAATGGCATAACAATTTGATGTAACATAATTGTATATAAAATCCACCCAAAATGTTGTTTAATTTTCAACAAAACTTGATTAATCAACATAAACTCAACACAACAATGTATTTACGTTGATAATCAGGGCCCATAACTCTATTTAGAAAAGGCAAAGGTCCATATTGATCGTAAGGAAGTGATGTCTGTTTGATATAAGGCTTCACAGCTTTTTTAGATAAAATCCAAAATAAGATAAAGAAGTTATCAAAACCTTGCACCTAAGCTTTACCCAAAATGTGAATTTTTGTTAAGTAAAGAAGGATAAAAATATCGGACAGGGAAAGCAGCATTCAAGGACGACAGTCAACCACAAAAACATAAAAACAAACACGCAAACAGACAAACGAAAAGGCAAAAGTAATTAAAAATGCAACGACATCACAAACACAAAAGGGTTGACAATAGGGCTATCACCTTGGAACGGTCAGTGGCAAACTAGGCAACTGGGGGTTTAAACCGGTTCTAGGGTGAACCAAACCTCACACTTACCCTACTGTCATCCCATTAAAACAGGACAGTGTAAATAAAGAAATCCCCGCCATGATCTAAACTCTAACCAACAAGGCAGCATATAATAAATATAATACAAAACAACAATAGCCAAGAAAGCCACAATGAAGGTACTCAATGACTTGGCAGAAAACAGAGCAGTAAGAGAATACACCATTAAGGGCACGACAAGAAAGAACATGGACAAACATCAAACGCCACCGTCCCAATGGGCTTTAGGTAGGCGTCATCATAGGGTCCACAGCCTGTCCGGTCATCGTACAATTAAATAGGAAAGCATAGTGGCAAACTGTAAAAGGGTCCACCACCAAGCAAGCAGTACGTTGCAAAATGATAGGGTCATAACCTCTTTTGATAAACTTTTTAACAAGTTTAACAAAGATAGTATGAAACTAATCATGACCAAGAATCTTACGAAGTTTATAAATCACATCACCATAGAAGTCAGCTTGTGATAGTCCTTGTCGCAGAAGAGTCCTTAAATTACATTTATATTTGGAAAGAAGATCAGGGTTACGATAATAAAAGTTTGCAAAGGTTTTACGAAGTTTATGGTAACGGTAACCCTGACTGAGTAACTTTTTAGTTATACAAAGATTACGAATATTAAAGTCCTCAACTCGAGTACAAGCTATAGAAAAACGAATAAGTTGAGACCGATACACCCCATAAGAAGTTGCTCGGGGATCATCCCCATCCAGGTGGGTATAATTAATAATGTCAAAATTAAAATCATCTCTCTTGTCATAGATTTTGCTAATTATTTTACCATTTTCAATCGAGAGATCTAAATCAAGAAAAGAAGGGTTATTATCAGATATATTTTCTTTATTAAGCCGAAGTTCTTTAGGATAAATATTATGAACCATAGTTGGAAAGAAAGGGTTGTCAATGTTCAGTATGTCATCCAGATACCGAGAGGTGTCATTGAAAGCTTCAATAACATCTGCCTGGGTATCTGGTGAAAGACTCAACATGAAATCCCTTTCATAGCAAAATAAAAAACAAATCTGCGACAAGTGGTGCAAAGTTCGTACCCAAATTGATACCAACAAATTGTCTATAAACGGTGGTACCATACATGACTTAAATATTATCTAATAGGAAGATGAGTGCTTCACAAACTTCATAGCAAGTCCACATAGTATAATTGTCTAAACTGCCGTTAGTGAAAAACTATTTAATATTATTACATGCCAAAAATGTAGTATTTTCTCTAGCGGATGTTTTTTGAATAAGACAAATTAGCTTGTATTTAATAAGATGATTTGGTAAGGTTGTATATAGTGTAGAGATGTCATAAGTACTTATTGATGAAACTTTACCTTTATTGAAAATTGTATCAAGAACGTCTCCTGAATTTTTTATAGACCAAAATAAATTAATCCCAGAGTTTTTATAAGTTTTATCACAACATAGTTTAACGTGATCTTTAACGACAGTAAGACAAGAAGTTAAAAGTTTTGAGATGTTTGTTGTGGTGCAGGCACTAGAATTAGAAATAAAAAGAGCCTTATACGGATTTTTATGTAATTTAGGAATCCAGTACATGGTATGCAGTTGATTTTGCTTATCGTTTACACCAGCCTTGAAAGTAGTGCACCGAGTGATTTGTGCGGAAACAACATCATCCTCAGTAGAATTAACTGGAGTATACAAATTGAGAGTTCCAGAGATAAAACATTGACGTAATGTAGACGTCAAACAATAATTACATTATTAGCTGGTTTATCTGCAGGAACTAAAACAAATTTATTATGAAATTCCTGAATTCCCGATTTTAGATTACGAAAGGAAAACCTAGGTCTCGGAGGTAGTAAAGAGGGGTTAGCATTATAAAAGTTAATACGTGTATCTATAATTTTAAGAATAGACTTTTTCCAAGTAGAAAGCGAGTTTGGGTCCGCATGTTCTCTACAATAATTGAAGGTAATCTACATTTAGGACCTTTCAAAAACAAATGCCGAATACGTTTATCAACAATATCAAAATTACCAGTGATGACATGACCTGCTGGAGCATAGCAACATTTTGATGTGTTGCATTCACATTCCTTAGGAGTATTATGTACTATATCAAGGTCAGAAACTATTTTGTTGTAGTTGAAAATAATATTTCTAATAAGCTTTTTATACTTATAACAAATTACAGGACTTTCGGAATTTTTGAAATATTTTGGGATAAAATCAACTACATGAGTATCCCGAAAAATACTAGGCATGTCAATGAAATCAATACCTTTATTAATATATAGTAGTTTTAGAAAATGCCTGACGTGATCAGACTCCTTGTCAATATGGGGTCGGAGAACATGTAGTGTGTAGCTTTGAACTATGGAAGCAGTGTTATACAAGGGATCTGTACGAATGAAATTTTGTCGGCTTCCCCGTCGATCAACTTTAGTGAAGAAATAAACAAAGAGGTAGGCCGTGAAAGCATAGCGTGTTTACCAGACAGTTTAAAAATAGACCATGATACATAGATTTA
The DNA here is from genome assembly GCA_037043455.1 of Cyrtodaria siliqua. Classification (NCBI taxonomy): domain Eukaryota; kingdom Metazoa; phylum Mollusca; class Bivalvia; order Adapedonta; family Hiatellidae; genus Cyrtodaria; species Cyrtodaria siliqua. Next base: position 84,584 of record JAWPHD010010332.1, read on the forward strand.
CGCTTTCGAATAGAAAATATAGAAAAAATGTCAATATAAGGATCTTTAGAAATATTTTCATCTTGATAAATATTGTCATTAAGGCCGAGTGGATAAGGTGTCTGTAAGTTTTTCATCCATTTAAGTTCTGCAATGTGTCTAGCTTTTTTTTGAAGCTTTAAGTAGCATCATTATCAAAAAATAAATATTCAACCGGTTGAACAGTTACGTAATTAAAATTGTGACCTGACTGACGAAAGTGTTGGTACAAGTAATTGCATTATATTTGTGTTCACGAAATCGAACTTTTAAGGATCGGCCTGTTTGTCCAACATATTGTAAACCCAGAGTGGTGCATTTCAAGGCAGAACATAAATGACGTGAGTAGTACGTCAATCAACATTTGAAGCTAGACATAACTCGAGGGTCATAAAGAAGGATAAAAATATCGGACAGGGAAAGCAGCAAACAAGGACGACAGTCAACCACAAAACACAAAAACAAACACGCAAACAGACAAACGAAAAGGCAAAAGTAATAAAAAATGCAAACGACATCACAAACACAAAAGGGTTGAAAAAAGGGCTACCGCCTTGGAACGGTCAGTGGCAAAGTAGGCCACTGGGGGTTTAAACCGGTTCTAGGGTGCACCAAACCTCACACTTACCCTACTGTCATCCCATTAAAACAGGACAGTGTAAATAAAGAAATCCCCACCATGATCTAATCTCTAACCAACAAGGCAGCATCAATAGGCAATATAAGTAAAACACAAATATGATCGTGTAAATATAATACAAAAAACAAAAGCCTAGAAAGCCACAATGAAGGTACTCAATGACTTGGCAGAAGCCAGAGCAGTAAGAGAATACACCAAGGGCACGCCAAGAAAGATCATGGACAAACATCAAACGCCACCGTCCCAATGGGCTTTAGGTAGGCGTCATCATAGGGTCCACAGCCGGTCCGGTCATCGTACAATTAAAGAGGAAAGCATAATAGCGAACTGAAAAAGGGTCCAACACCAAGCATGCAGTACGTTGCAAAATGAAAGGGTCATAACCTCTTTTGATAAACTTTTTAACAAGTTTAACAAAGATAGTATGAAAGTGATCATGACCAAGAATCTTACGAAGTTTATAAGACACATCACCATAGAAGTCAGGTTGTGATAGTCCTTGTCGCAGAAGAGTCCTTAAATGACATTTATATTTTGAAAGAAGATCAGGGTTACGCTAATAAAAATTTGCAAAGGTTTTACGAAGTTTATAGTAACGGTAACCCTGATTGAGTAACTTTTTAATTATAAAAAGATTACGAATATTAAAGTCCTCAACAAGCTCTAGAAAAACGAATAAGTTGAGACAGATAAACCCTATAAGAAGTTGCTCGGGTAACATCCCCATCCAAGTTGGGATAATTAACAATTTCAAAATTAAAATCATCTCTCTTGTCATAGATTTGGCTAATTATTTTACCATTTTCAATCGAGAGATCAAAACCAAGAAAAGAAGCGTTATTTTCAGATATATTTTCTTTATTAAGCCGAAGTTCTTTAGGAGAAATTGCTTTATCAGACGAGTACCGCTAAGTACAGCAAAACATCTTTCGAGATGCAATTTCACTGCTTGATGTACACTTCAAGATAGCCATCATCGGCCCATGTGTCACTTTAATTACAAAAGATCTATTTCAAAAGCTTGAATAAACAATAAATAGATTAAAATGACCTTGTGTTCCCAAAAGGCAGTTTTTAATACATTTTCTCAAAAGAATGAAATGGGTTGAAATTTTCACCAATGGTGTACATGATTATAAAAGTGTAAATGAGTAATGTTTTCAATGTTATAAGAATAATAATGAAATATAACTCAGTTTAGTACATGAATTAATTCACATATGAATTAATATATTGTGTATTGTTTGTAAAACAAATGTGTATTAATGTATTGTGTATTTCTTTTAAAACAAATGTGCAATTAAATTTTCAGTGTACCGTGTTGGTGAATGCATGGTCAGTGTTGCTGTGGCCAGTGTTATGACTACATGTACTTGGAAATACTGTTAGTTCTATGTTTGTATGTTATTAGTATGATGTCGTATAATCACTATATTTATATATTTTTTATGTATGGTAGGGTGTAAAGATGTTTTATTTTTAGTATGTGCATATAAATGCATATAAATGAGCCAAATAAATGTACTAAAATGGTTAAATAGAAAAAGGTGACTATGAAAAGAAAATAATAGGCCAACATAGTCATATTATAAAGATTTCTAATCCATTTTGGCATGTAATGGCCTTTTAATCAGATTAATTCAAAAATTGATATTGTTTTCAACAACCTCCAAGTGTTGTCATTTATAACACCTTTGAATCTGAACACAGGTTGGGTTGTATTCATGATGTATTGTGTTATGGTATTGTTCACAGCTGGAATATTTGTATATGCACTACATAAAATGTTGAAGTTCTCTTGGTGCTTTGATTGCATTTTATATTTTATATGCAGCACTTTTTTTTTATACATTTCCAACAGGAAACAACATGAAGTATATTGCAGAATATTTCAATGGAGGACCAGTCCAGTGAACTACAGGCCTCTTTTTGGACAGAATTCTACAAGACATGTCAGAAATAAGCAAGGGCACAGTCAAACTATTGACTATGAACCTACATGTATGAACTCAACAAGGGCAATTTGAAAGCTAATTGTGATATAATACATACCTTTTTTGGTGGAGTATATCACCATAGTTATGTTAATTTAAAAATAATAAAATGGGTAAAACAAAAAGGGTATTAGCTGAACCACATTGTCTTGTTTGTTGTTTTTCTCCATGATATCAGGCAACATGTATTCCTTCGGGATATATTGTAAATGGTCAAGTGTAAATCATAGGTAAGACTAGAAGTATAAACCTGTTACCTAATAATCACTTTATATAGCCTATGCAACATGGTTTTATGTTAGGGAGACTTTTGTAATGAACATATTAATTATTGTGTTATATAATGTCAGGCATAAAAAAAATTATTATTGGCATATACTTGAATGTGTTTGGCTAAACATCTCAAGCTCATAGTACAAGTACCTATGTTTATGCATATTTTAGTTTATAGTATGACCCATTTGAGTTTAACAACATGATATTGGCAATGTAATGATAAAAACTTTGGTACCAAACATGGCAGGAATTTGTCAATTTAATTCTAAAAAACTTTATATAATTTAATCTAAACAAAACTCAAAGTTCACTTTCTTTTGCAACTGATTATATTATACATGGTGTTGTCTGATGATCCCTATTGATCTTTTTATGAGGTTTTACCATGTCCTCAATGGGACAGATAAGTTAAAAATAAAAAAATGAACATATTTGCATATCTAAGTCAAATATTTATTTATTTTTAATTTTTGATTTGTTTGTTTGAATGGTGTTTTACATCTTAATTAGCACAATTTAGGCCATATATGACAGTCGATTTGTTTATATGGTAGAGGCAGACCACCCCATTGTTCTTGTGTAGAACCAGTACTGTTCACCTACCGCCATCCGTAAGAATCAACACTTTTTCAAAAGTTGAGATCCCAGTGGGATTCGAACTCGCAGCGGTTTAACCCCTCGACCACGGAGTCACAAATGTTTAAGTATAAACGTTACACAGTTTTATGGACCATTTTTTGTATCGCAGTCAGGTTTTAAAGGGACACGCGATTTTTGAAAAACTTGTGGCATCCCATTAGTTTTTCTACGCAACTTGCATTTGTCAATCATTAATATTAATTAGAAGAATAGTTTAAAGGGAGTACATCAGCGTTTTTCTAGAAATATCTTAAATTATAAAAATGTTCCAATTCATGATAAAACACTTATATCTATCAAAATATGATGTTCGAACCATATTGTTAAGGTTTAAACTTCGAAAACACCATATAGCTAGGACGGAATCGGGCATAACATGCTGAAATTAACCCTTGTGCGTAACCTAGGATAGCACGTATTACTGTACAGAATGAATTTCCTTGTAACTAAGGTGTCATTTTTAGGATCATTCATTATGTTTAGGCGCTTTAAAATAGAAAATATTATTATTTGTCAATTTTAAGTCGGACACCTAGACCCCTTTGAAAAAAAGCTTGATGTACTCCCTTTAAAGCGATTTGGTTTTGCATATATTTTAACTGTTGAATATATTGCACTGGTAATATATTTAAACATACGGTAGGATAAGACGAAAACTCATCGTTTTATTTAATTGTATCCAAGCAGGGTTCATGTCAAAATGATACTGGTTAAATAAATCGAGACGCTAAATTCAATGTTTATAATTGATTCAAGATTGCCCTGTGTCCCTTTAAATAATATATTACAATTTTTAAAAACAGAGTTGCAGATTATGAATGCGTACTGTTGCCATGGTTACGCATACTGTTATTTTATAAACAGCAGTGATAATTAGTATCACCTAACACGTATGTAGATAAATATTTCTTAACGGAGAATCAGATTTTCGAAACTATTAAAAAAAATTGTTATCTTCTTTTAGAGAAACTTATTTAGACTGCCTGTTGTCATGGTAACAATGAAATGATATCAATTAAGTATGAATACAACAAGGACAACACTATACATATCTGAAATAAAACCATCGCTTCTAAACAAAAAAAGAAATGAAAATGTTGAAGAAAAAGGAACATTTGGTGAAAAAACTACTGTTGCCATGGTTACCGGCAATAATATAAGACATTTACAACTTACGTTCAAACCAACCAACAAATGTTTATAAATACTAATATCAAATAATAAGAATTCACAACAAGTATTTCTGCAATGTTAACAAAAATAGGTTAGCATTGAGAAAAGTCGCAGTTTTAGTTAAAGTCAAGACTGAAACAGAGTTATCTCCCTTATAATTAATATATTGTGTTTTAATATGGTAAAACTTGATAGTGTAATTATTTATAATTTATTATCAAACATTTTTAAAGTACAAATATTATTTAAAAAAAAAATGAGAGCAAGAGTGCTTGCATTTTCCTTCCTATACCCCCTATGTTAAGTAATTTCTTAAAAAAACATACATGCGTTAGAAAACATCTTATTTTTTAAAAAATGAGATAAGCCAACATTTTAGTTTTCGCTTTTTGTTAAAATATAGGTATTTTGCAAAACATCTATGCCTATTTTATCAAAATTTAAATAGGGGCCAAAATGGGCCCTTATCATACCTAGTCCTTTCCTCCTTTCCCCCGACTGTTTCCTTATAGAATTACTTTACGGCGATCTTTTACTGTTACACCGGTATTGACTAAAGCTGACAATGTACTGAGTATATTACTGTCATCACTCTGCATCTATATGATACACATTTCCGTCAAACTTGACGATTACAAAACGGGTTGATTGCGTATGAATTAAATAATAATAAAAGATAAACTAACAGTAAATTGAAAGGAACGAGATAAATAAAAGCGGAAATTTGTATTGATGATGATAGCGCTTTAAGGTTTATGTCATAGACCATACTGGCGTCGAAGGTAAAAACCTCCCGTAATCAAATCCATTAGCGGTAAAAACAGTGTGTTTTTAGGAACTTTTAAATTAATCAAATCCATTAGCGGTAAAAACAGTGTGTGTGTTTTAGGAACTTTTAATTTTTGAAGACGGTAAGGTTTCTTAAAACAGGTGGGGGCGCTTCTATTAGGGAAGGCGGTTCTAATAGAGGAAAAACGGTATTAATATATAGGTAATTTAAATTGACATCACAGAGAAATGTGAACGTTTTACCATCAACTTGTATGGGTTTTGTGTGATAAATAGAATCTCACAAAATCATCTATTATTTTTTAAACTCTTCAGCAAACATTATTTGATGCTCGACAAGCAGCGCCTTGTATATTGTTGCCGACTCGTTTAATAAATCCGCACCCGATCATGGAAGATCAGCTATTATCTCCGCCGAGAAATAAATATTTAATCATTATTCTCTCATCACTGCTAAAATCAACAAACATATTTTGAAGTTTATACTTTTTTTATGTCATACATCATAGAATGAAATATTACATTTTCATATCGTGCCCGGCCTTCGCCCAAATATAAGCTCTCGGGCAGATATTGGCATCTCGGGGCAATACAGAATGAGATATGGATCGAATGTTGTTTAACAGCTCATCAGCACAGTATACGTTATTTAGAGCCGCCCCAGAGAGAGGAGAAGGATACATAGGAATCCGGGAACCGTGCCCTAATCTTATTATCGAATAGATTCCTATTGTTCCTTAACGTGCTCGGAGGATAGACCGATACACGGGACCGACCGGTTTACGTCCCCATCCGAAGCTAAGGAAAAGTGTCTTATCCAAGAACACATCTACGGAAAGGATGAGATATGACATGCCTGTATATTATTCTCTATAATTATAGTATAACTGTATAATTTATATAGTATTACTAATTGCTGATATTATCACTGATTATTGCACCAATCATATATTTAAACCTATGGTAGAATAACGAAGACAAATAACACATACATTTTATTTAATTATATGCAAGCAGTTTTAAAGTGAAATTGATACTTAACTTATAAACTGTGTTACTAATGTTCGACAAAATCTTCAAGATTGCCATATATCCCTTTAAAGTGTCCTATTATTTGTAAATTAACTGGGGCGGTCTTTAATAATATCGCTGTAAACTGACAACATCACAGAGAAATTTCATGTTGTATCATCGTGTATCCATTGTTTTATGTGATAGAATTTGACAATATTTCAACAAAAAAACAAAAACGTAAAGTATCCCAATGAGCTGGGACAATTATACTTATAGTTAGGAAAAAAAAATTGTATTTTTGTAACCTGACCGGACTCCCTTATCACTGCTCTTTTTTTTTAATGTAGCTATCACGCCAAATAACTACAAAATTAAACTAGAAAACTGTTTATCGAAACTCTATCCAGGTGTTCAGGTCATATAACAATGTATATGTGCCGATTAAAAGTATAGGTTTATTAATAGGTTCTTAGAACACCCGTGATTGAATATCCGTAAAATGATGGTAACTCTTAATTCGACACTCCGGTTTTGGGGTTTGGTCCGGCTGGTTAAAGCCGTTTATACTGTGTATGTAGAGTCTGGATTCTCAAAATATGTAAGTTATATATATACTTTGTCATCAGTAAATTTAGAAACAGTGTACATAATGTTTATAAAATGTGACTGTTGTTGGCGGGATGGCTACTTTAATGAGAATAATAAAAAAATCGGTACAAATCTAGTTCAGCCACTCAAATAAATCTAATTTTCTCAAGCTTATTAAAATCTTCATTTATAAAAACCACGTTAAGGAACCCTAGACATTTATTCCCGAATTTTCCTCTATGGGGCGACTCGAAATGTTAACATGTGCTAGCAAGATAGATCGAGTAGCTTAGGTACATTTTAGAATTCCACTCTCTGGGGTGCCTCGAAATATTGTCGTATTATTAGCTTAATTAACCTATATCACAGGGGTCAAATATATTAAAGTTTATAGCTTTAGCTTACCCACGGCTAGTCTCAGTCTCAGAGATGGAACTTAGAGATGCCACTTAACAGAAGGTGGCAACATCTGCAAAGATCCCAGAAAGAAAAATCAATTGTTGTTTTATACATGTACAGTAGATGTGTTAATCTGGTGGTGGTGCAAGGGCATCGATTCTGTGGGTGGGGAGGGGCCCTGGGGTGTGGTGGGTGAAGAGGAGGTGGCAACGGTGCATTTCTGCTCTGCGGTTATAGCTGATAGAGAGGGTTTGGGGACAAGGCCACTTATTTTTGGGGAACATTGTCTGTTATTGGTAATATTTTTGGGGAACAAGGGAACATAATAATAAAAATAAATGGAAAAATATTTTTGGAGAACAAACTATTTTTGGGGAACATTGGGTCATATTTTCAGTGAGCATAGACCCCACTGGGAGGGTCTCGTCATAGAAATAATACATCAGTGCTATAGGCCTATTATTATTAAATTTTAACGGAGACACTAAACATGAACATGTACGAAATAAAACACATTTATGGGTCAGTACCGAGTACTGTACATACCTAATCGAGGCGAACGTGACATGACTCATGTGGTCTACATGACATGACCTTGACTCGGGCTTTAGTAGCACAAGTTGGCAGTATTTTTAGTAGCTGTTCTACAAGTATGTGTTACATCATTCAACCATAACAATAGTTAACACATGAATAGGTCTGTCTTTTTGCTCATTAAATCCTGGAATTGTAAAGTATTCACTTGCAATTATCCACAGTTCATTCAACCGTAAATCAACACAACAAATTACTGCCGACTAGGCCTACAGTATAGCTGCGATTTTTAATAAGCGCCTAGTGCGGCTGATTTTTACCGTAAACATGCTAAAGGAAAGGCAGAAAAAGTGTTTAAAGGTTGTCTTACTGACATTTTATCCGGGGAAGGAAATAACTATGTCCGGGAGTAGAAAATATTCATGTTTTACGTTTCTATTATTGATTTTCAGTTTTGCTTATTTAGCTTGTCGCCGCCATTTTGAATAATGTGTGTTTTGAGTGACAAAAACGGGTGACCATCTTTCAAAACGGTCTCAAAAAAATGGGTAGTCATGAATTTTGCCGAAATTTTCCGGAAAGGTAGTACTGATCTATCATTCCTGTTAATTTAAGCCAAATTGGTGATTACCCATTTTTTGTGACCGTTTTGAGAAATCGGCAATTTTGCAGTTTCAAAAAACTAAAAATTTCCGATCATCACATTAGAACAGCGATTTAGGTTATGCAACATATGCCAATAGTAGTCAAAACGAATGCTATTGGGATGTTTAACGTATACACTTACTTTATTCATTGTCTGTGTTGTTTTTGCTTTAAACATTGGCTTAAGCTAGCGTTTTTTAAAAGACAACTGCAATTTCCGCGTAACTGCACGTGAGTGCAAATTGGGACTTCTTCGTGTCAAAACACTTGAAATTCAAAAGTGAGTTATGCGGTGTGTACGCGTGAAAAGCTTCAGCTGCTGCACTGATTTAATATTCTATTGTATGACACACGTGTAATACAACCTGGAACGATATTGATTGGTTGAGGTAAACCTGTAACACTACGCAAGTTTATTAACTGAAACAATTTAATTTATTACAAATTCACCCAGATCTGAGCAGATCTGAGTCATAAACTTATTATTTGTGACAGCTTATAATAATAATGCACGTTATACAAAACATTGTTGTTGGTTTGTTAAAAAGTTAGCATAAACGGCTATTATGTAAAGAGGTAAAACACGAACTCTTGTATTCGCAACGTCATGTGTTTAGACGCAACGCTACGACACATATTTTATGACGTTTTGGCGCTAAAGTGTGTCTGACGTCGTGGCGGTTCTAATGTCCATCTGAATTATGTTTCACTATTTGACTGCAATCTTATGTGATAAAAAGGAGGGCTGGCGTGGTGCAATCGGTAGCGCGGCGGATTTGTAACCGGAGGCCCCGGGTTCAATCCTCCTTGGTGCCACTGAGTTTCGTCGGTGTGTTCTTGGGCAAGACACTTTCCCTTAGCCTCGTCCGTCGGATGGGGACGTAAACCGGGCGGTCCCGTGTATCGGTCTATCCTCCGAGCACGTCAAAGAACCATGATAGGAATCTTTTCGATAATAAGAGTAGGGCAGGTTGTATCCTTCCCCTCTCCCTGGATCGGTTCTAAATACTGTGTTGATGATCCGTTAAACAACATTCAATTCAATTCAATAATGTGATAAAAAGGATCTTAAACTCGTTCCCATTCTATATAAGATTTATGAAACCAAAAGGCTCGTTAAAATTAAACATTTCACAACTCGTTTCATAAATCTTATATGAAATGGGAACTCGTTTAAGATCCTCTATATATGTAAGGTGCGAGTTTAATCTGTTTATACGTTTTAATCTGTTTATACGTCGCATGCGTTAACATAAAATATTTGAGTTTTGTTCAAATCTGTGGTTTTGAATGTTACGCCGTTGAAGATTATTGATTATGATTTTTCATCCTAGCAATTTTGCTTTGACTGACCATTTTTCGATATATAACCGTGTTCAAGATAAAGCCGCATCGACTAAATTTCGTAAATATTGAAGAGATAACCACCTCCTACCTTTAATGCGCGCGGACAAAACGTGTGTGCATAAACAGAAAAAAAGAAAC